>CP139509.1:155124279-155190958 GCA_021014915.2 Artemisia tridentata subsp. tridentata
TAATGGCTGAAGCAAAGAAGGAGAGCAGAAAAGCTCAGAAGATTTACAGAAAAACTGAGAAGAAGGACAGAAGAGCTAAGAAGAAAGCGTCGGCAAATGAGAAGCAGCTCGAGTTGTTGACGCGTTTTGTCTCGACCAACCCGCAATGGGAGGCGTTTATTAGCCAGGTTGGTTCTTGAGGTGGCGCAGGAGACGGCAGTGGGAGTGGCACGGGAGGGAGAGGTTATCGAGGTGACGCAGGAGGCGGGAGCAGGAGTGGCTCTGGCAGCGAGAGTGGCTCTCGCAGCGAGAGTGATGATGATGAGGATGACGACGAGGGGCCGTATGACGACGAGGGGCCGTAGAGGTATATATTATGTGTTATTTTGTGTTGTTTTTATCTTTGAAACTATATTTTGACGTCCCGAATCGTATTATCTTTGAACATTGCGGATATTGCAACATTTGTAGATATAGTAGCTAGGTTTAGCGATTATAACACCCGTTATGTAAACTTTATAATGTATTTTGATGGTGTTATAAAGTTTATGGCCGTTTTGTAATGTTTATTAAGTGTTTAGTGGTTATATATAACCGTTTTAGCCGTTATAAAGTTATAGCCGTTGGATGTATTGGATTGGAATGGAATGTGCAGGTTAGAAAGCTGGGAATGTGTAGATTTTTGCTGCAAATTTTTGCGGCAAAAATCTAGGAATTGCAGCTGCGCAGGCTGCTGTGCAGCTGCAATACAACTTAAATACCGGCGACATGTCGTCGGTATAATATACAATGTTAATATGCCTCCGACGCCATGTCGTCGGTAAAATATAGAACTTATAGACCAATACAAATAATACCGACGTCTTGACGTCGGTATTATTTACAAAATGTTGACTTTTCGTTGACTGCTTAAAATAATACCGACGACATGACGTCGGTATTATGTACAAAATGTTGACTTTTCGTTGACTTTAATTAGCGTTGTTAATTAAATCGTTAATTATTTAGTATTATACCGACGACTTGACGTCGGTAAACTTTTGTTGAACCACAAGAATGTTTGACCGGAAAATCATGTGGGTCCCACATTGTCGTCGGTATTGTTTGTCGGGAACTTAAGTCCCGACGTATCATTCTCGACAAGTTTGTGCCGACGTCATGACGTCGGTACCTAATTATGCCGACGTCATGACGTCGGCGTTAAGCAAAAAATGGCGCCGGCGAAGGCACTGTTTGTATCGAAACTTATATCGAAACTAATACAGATTGTAATTCATGGCAACATATCAAATGCACTCCTAGTATTTAAGATATGCATTGACTAATTTATGTACCTTAATATTTATCAAATCATTTTTACGATTTTTTCTTTGTGCAATCGAGTAATGTTTCTTTTTTCTTGAAGCGCATTCATAAGGATGTATATCTAAATTCTATAATGTTTCGCATTTGCTAGCTTTAAGCCATGTTTTGGTACGGCTACAGTATTAGTAGCAATAAGCCAATACGCCAAATCTAACAAACGTGGGGCAGGCGATCGAAGCTAAAAAAAAAACTGAACCAAAATTTACATGAAACGCCAATTGCCATTTAGCTTCCTTAAATGGTATTATGTATGTAAAACAATTACTGATTGATAGTTGATATCATATGACTATCGATATGTTAAAGTCATGAGTCATGACTATCGCATGAAAAACATCTTAAAATAATGATCTTTGCACAATTGCACGGGTTCCATGTTATAGTCATGCATGATAAAAACTCAAAATACCAAGATCATTAATTTTTATGGATGTGTTTGTTTTATGGAATTTGCAAATTGTGAAGTGATATTGAGAGTATGATTTTGAAATACAGGTTATGTTTGTTAAAAGTAACAGTAGTAGTGAATAGGGTTGTAAATTAACTGAACGTTTAGTGAACATCTCATGAAACGTTCGGTAAAAAGTTCGTTTATGTTTGTTTATTTATTAAATGAACGAACATTAACAATATTTTACGTGCATTTAGTTAAATGAACGAATACGAAAAAAAGTCGCGTTCGTTTATTTATGTTCGTGAACGTCCGATTATGCGTTCGTTAATGTTCGATTATGTTCATTTATTTATTTATTTTCATATATCATATCTTTTAATTGTATAATTTTTAAATAGGTTTGTTTAAACAAACAACAATTATAAAACAATATATTTTGCACAATTTAATAAAGTTTATGTTTGTTTGTCTATGTTTATTTATGTTCGATCGTTTATGTTCGTTTAGTGTTTTAATAAACGAACATGAACAACTTATTTTCTTAATAAACGAACATGTACAAGAAAATTCGTCCGTTTAAGCGTCCGTGTCCGTTTATTTGTCCGGTTAAAATTAAACGAACGAACATGAACAAGGCTCCGTTCGTGTTCGTCCGGTTTGTTCCCAGCCCTAGTAGTGAACAGTAGTTGTAAGCAGTAGTTGTGAGTAGTAGTCATAGCTCATCGTGTAACACCCCATGACCAAACACGACTAAAAACATGAAAATTTTTCGCAAAAAGTCCACCCGGAAACTGACCCACTGTTACTCTTTTACGAACTAACAAAAATCAATAAATATCTGGAACTTGTGACTATTTTTACATGAAACTAGACTCAATTACCTTCAAAACGACGGGTAGTGCGACCCGTAACGACTTACGGTTAAAAAGTTACGATTTTTCAAAGATTGCCAAAATCTGGTAGAACCCATCCATCCGATCGGATGGACTTCCAACCGATCGGTTGGAGGTCTGCTGATTCACCAAAATCAGTTTTTCTTCCCGTACTTGAAAACCAAAAATCGATATTTTACCAAACTTTCCAGATTCACTTAGTATACTAATGGGCTCATTTTCATATAAAAACATTCACCGTTTGACACCTCGGAATAGTACTTTACATTGTGACGGGTTATGCATAAAACTCATTTTTGACCCGTTATCACCCCAAAACCATTAAAACCACTTCTTTTACCCACCATGCCTACCCAACATACATAACTTATCATACTAGACTTGTCCCATACACCCATGACCCATTCACATCCCTAAATGAGTAAAAACCCGCTTATGCCAAACACCCATTAATACTCATTTCCACCACACACTTTTTACCCAATACTCATAACCACTACATATCCATTTTAAGGCATACATTACTTGACATTTCCAATATATTGAAAGGGTATTAGTACAAGGTCTTGACCCGTAGCTTTCCAAAATGGGTGGAAATGGCTAGTTGCCAAACATCCCCCTAACCACCACCTTAACCACAAAACATAAGGACTTCATGACATATATACATACTTGACCCATGACTTCAACATGATTAAGGACCATGAATGACAATAAAACCGTTTAATCACAAAATGACCATATAGGTTGAAATATACCAAGACACGAAAGGACACTTCGGGGCTTCCAACTTCAACACGCTTGGTCCAAAAGATTACGGTCTTCTAGTTACCTTCTACAACTACACTAGGCTAAGTCCTTACCCTTGCTTCCTCCACTTGTACCTACAAAATCATCATCATCTAAACCGTAAGCGAAACGCTTAGTAAGTATATAAGATATAACCATCATTACATTTCCATGGAGCATAACATAACATTTTTACTCACCTTGATCAAGCAAGCAAATACATAACATTATCATTACTAGCATTGGATCCAAGCTAACATTCATTAAAAAGCTCCATAACAAGAATACATTGCACATCATAACATTAGCAATATAACATTAAACAAGTTATTCCTATATACTTACCTCAATCTCTACTAGCTCCCTACTTGGACTTGATATAGGCTCTACTTATGCTTCCTATCACAAGATTAGCTTTAATTAGTAACTAATTAACTAGGGAGATCATTAATTCACAACCTTTATCCACAATACTCAAATCCCACCACATGAACCCTAATTTCTAAAATTTGGGGAAAACACTTACTTGATGAGGAGATTGAAATTAAGGATTCTCTAAGGCTTCTTGATCACTTCTAGATACCCACAATAAGCTAAGATGAAGATTCTAGTATTCCCTCCTTTTTCTCTCTAAATGTCGACATATAAGAACCACCAAGACTTTTCCAGATTTTTCTAAGGCTTGGATATTTATCCATGTGTTGTAATAAGTTTAGGCATTTGGCAATTATAGTCCCTCCAAGTCTCATTATACTTATTTCAACCCTAACACTTATTACCCATTAATTTCATACACTAAGGTATATATATATATATATATATATATATATATATATATATATATATATATATATATATATATATATATATATATATATATATATATATATTTCTCATACTACATAGCATAATACGTTACCTTTTCGGGGTTCGGGTGTAATAATTCTTCCCCCTTGTATAGGATTTCGTCCTCGAAATCTACTCTTGGAATAGATGAGGATACTTGTTCCTCATTTTCTCTTCCGTCTCCCACCTAATACTTGTGCCTTTTCGATGCCTCCATTGGACTTTTACTAACGGAATTTCCTTGTTTCTTAATTGCCTCACCTTCCTTCCTAATATAGCTTCCGGTTCATCCTCTTGCGAAAGCAATTCCGGATCAATTTCAATATCGTTTAAAGTAACCACACTTGTCTCGTCCGCCAAACACTTCCTCAAGTATGACACATGAAAGGTATTGTGAATACCTCTCATTTCTTCGGGCAATTCCAACACATATGCTACCTCGCCTACTCGCTTCAAGATTTTAAATGGCCCTATAAACCGCGGACTTAATTTCCCTTTGTTTTTAAATCTAAAAACACCTTTCCACAGAGAAACTTTTAACATAACCAAATCACCTACCTCGAATTCGATTGGTCTTCTTCGATTATCGGCATAGCTTTTCCACCTATCTTGAGCCGCTTTAAGTCTTGCCCGAATCATTTCAATCTTTTCCGTTGTTGCCAATACTACATCCGTGCTCGCCAATTCCCTTCTTCCAACTTCTTCCCAACACACGGGTGTCCTACATCTTCTACCATAGAGCATTTCATAGGGTGGCATATCTATACTCGCATGGTAGCTATTGTTGTAGGCGAATTCAACTAGGGGCAAATGATCATCCCAATTTCCTCCAAAGTCAATCATACAAGCTCGTAACATATCTTCTAAAGTTTGAATCGTTCTCTCACTTTGCCCATCGGTTTGAGGATGAAAGGCCGTGCTCATATGTAGTTTCGTACCTAGTTCATCTTGGAAATTCTGCCAAAAGTTAGAAGTGAACCGCCCGTCTCTATCGGAAACTATAGAAATGGGCACTCCATAACGTGCGACTATCTCGTTGACATAAATCTTAGCTAACTTGTGAACGGGCATATTCTCCCTAATCGGAATGAAGTGTGCACTCTTTGTTAGGCGATCTACTATAACCCAAATTGTATCGTTCTTCTTTTTCGTCCTTGGCAACTTCGTGATGAAATCCATCGTGATCTTTTCCCACTTCCAAACCGGAATGTCTAAAGGTTGAACTTTTCCATACGGCTTTTGATGCTCGGCTTTAACCTTTAAACAAGTTAGACATTTCTCAACTTACTTTACATAATCCCTTTTCATACCCGGCCACCAATAGTTCTTCTTCAAATCACGGTACATCTTTGTAGCTCCCGGATGAATAGAATACTTCGACTTGTGTGCTTCTTCTAGGATCAATTCTTTGATATCACTCCGAAAAGGAATATAAACCCTTCCATACCGTGTCTTAATCCCTCGACTATCTTCTTCAAGATGCGGAATGTGAGTGGTAATACGTTCACTTTCTCTATTATCCTCTTTCAATGCTTCCTCCTGAGCTAACTTGATTTTATCAAAAAGGTCGGACGTGACAATCATCCACAACGAATGAATCTTAGTAACTTCGTTTCGATCCTTGCGACTCAAAGCATCCGCCACAACGTTCGCTTTACCGGGGTGGTAGCGAATTTCGCAATCGTAGTCTTTTAATAAGTCTAACCATCTTCGTTGCCTCATGTTCGGATCTTTCTTCTCAAGAAAATATTGAAGGCTTCTATGATCGGTGTAAATTACAAACTTGACACCATACAAATAATGCCTCCAAAGTTTTAGAGCAAAAACCACAGCCGCAAACTCAAGATCGTGAGTTGCATAATTTTCTTCATGCTTCCTTAGTTGTCTCGAGGCGTAAGCAATTACTTTACCCCTTTGCATAAGAACACATCCGAGACCGGAAAAAGACGCGTCGCTGTAAACCACCATATCTTCAGTTCCTTCCGGCAACACCAAAACTGGTGCTTCACATAACTTCTTCCGTAGAGTATGAAAGGCTTCATCCTGTTCTTCACCCCACTCAAATGCAGCGTTCTTCTTAGTGAGTTTTTTTAGCGATGATGCAATTTTGGAGAAGTATTGTATAGACCTACGGTAATAACCCACAAGGCCAAGAAAACTTCGAATCTCACCGACATTCTTCGGTGCTTGCCATTTCATTACAGCTTCCACCTTTGAAGTGTCAACTTTAATACCGTCGGAATTAATAACATGACCGAGGAATTGAACTTCTTGTAACCAAAATTCACATTTTGAGAACTTAGCGTACAATCTTTCCTTCCTCAAAGTTTCAAGGATTTCCCGAAGATGCATTTCATGCTCTTCCCTGCTCTTCGAATATATAAGAATATCGTCAATGAACACTATAACGGATTTATCCAACATCGGTCTACACACACGGTTCATGAGGTCCATGAAAACCGCAGGCGCATTCGTGAGACCAAAGGGCATTACCGTAAACTCATAGTGCCCATATCGGGTCCTAAAGGCCGTCTTAGGAATGTCCTCTTCTCGGACCTTCAATTGATGATATCCCGAACGGAGATCGATTTCGAAAACCACCTCGCACCTTGAAGTTGATCAAAGAGATCATCGATTTTTGGTAGCGGGTACACATTTTTCACCGTGACTTTATTCAATTCACGGTAATCAATGCACATCCGCATACTATCATCTTTCTTCTTTACAAACAATATCGGAGCTCCCCACGGCGAACTACTAGGACGGATAAAGCCTTTGTCGAGCAATTCTTGAAGCTGGCTCATCAACTCTTTCATTTCAGATGGAGCAAGGCGATAAGGAGTTTTGGCAATAGGATTAGCACCCGGAACAAGATCAATACGGAATTCAACTTGCCTTTTAGGTGGAATACCCGGCAAGTCTTCCGGAAAGACGTCACAAAATTCATTTACAACCGGAACATCATCTATGCTTTTCTTTTCAAAGCTCTTATCTACCACGTGAGCCATAAAGGCATAACAACCACGCGATAAATATCTTTTAGCCTTCATCACGGAGCATAACTTTAGTTCACCCTTTCTTTTATCGCCATAAATAATCATTTCACGACCGCTAGGATTTACAACCCGAATGATCTTTTGGCTACATAGGATGGCCGCATTATACTTGTCAAGCCAATCCATGCCTATGACAATATCAAATTCCCCAAGCATAATGGGAATTAAATCAATTTCGAAGGCATTATCATCGATCTCTATCTCTACGTCTCGATACACATTAGATACAACGACAACTTTACTATCGGCTATTTCGACTTCGAGGGGTATCGGAAGTTTAGCTAGTGGGGAGGTTAGATGCTTGCTAAAATCATAAGATACGAAGGACACACTAGCGCCCGAATCATACAAAACTCGAGCGGGTACGGAATTAACAAGATGAATACCTGTGATGACATCGGACCCCGACTTGGCTTCTTCGGCACTCATTTGATAAACTCGAGCTTTTGGTTTTGGAACTTCTACTTTTTCATCCTTGACGGTTCTCAATGGCTTTGCTTCAATTGCCTTTGTTTTTGGGCAATCCCTCAACCTATGCCCTATTTCATTGCACCCATAGCATACTATCATCGGTTTGGTGCAATCCTTACTTTGATGGTCTAGAGCTCCGCACTTGTAACAACCCGGCGTATTAAGCCTACATTCCCCAAGATGAAACTTGTTATACTTTGGACATGCCACCTTAGTCTTGGTTCCCATATCTTTCTTGCCATGATCATATTTAGTTTTCTTCCCATCTCGATCTCCAAACTCTTTCTTTCTCTTTGGTTCCTTAGCCTCTTTCTCCTTTCTCCTTAGTAAGTCCGCTTCTCTCACACGAGCCCTACTCAAAAGGTCTTCCAAAGTAGTACATTTGAACGGCGAGATTACATCACGAATATCATCTTTAAGCATCCTTTGGAATTTATCAACTTTAAGCTTCTCATTACCATGGTATTCGGGACAATACGGAACCATATCATTGAACGTTCTCCACAACTCATTCACGGTCTCATTGGTTTGAGTGAGAGATTGGAATTTCTCTCGGATTTTGTCAATCTCCTCAACCAGAGCATATTCGGCACTAAACAACTCCTTAAATTCTTTCCAAGTACTAGCTTCGGCCCAAGGTTCACCTTTCTCACAAACCTTCCCTTCCCACCAAGTTTTAGCGCTATCGCGAAGAAAGTTAGTAGCATAGATAACCTTCTTCCTTTCCTCACATCCACTAGTACGGAAAGCACCCTCCACAGCAGTAATCCATCTATTACTTACAATCGGATCAAGAATACCGGTAAACCGTGGTACATCACAAGCCGTGAAGTCACGGTAAGTAGCTTTGTCACTCTTGGGTTCTTTTGCTATTCCGCATTCCTTCTTGAATTCTTAAAATTCTTCTTTCATCAACCCCCGTAGGTTTTGCGTTGTCTGATTGACATAGTAGGGCATTGCTTTCTTAATAGCCTTACCTACCCTTTTCGCCAACATTGTGCCTAGGGTTTTCATTTCCTCCTCCGTAAAACCTCTAAGGTTAAGGCTTCCAGAGCTAGAAGAGGAAGAACTTTCCTTGTCTTTGTCGTTGCCACCCACATCACTTGCCGAAGATTCGGCATGTTTGGAAACCGTGGCTTTTGCAACTTCTTTCAGGTGAGGGGTTTCCATTTCTTCTTACTGAAAATAGTAAGTCACAATATCAAGTACAATTATATACATAGCCGATGCATGAATGACATATCTATCCTTACACTAACACCCTAGCTTGTCACCCGTGTATGATCTAAATGATTTCAACTTCACATATGTACCATATTTTTATCACTACGGTGGCCAGGCGTAGTCATAAAAATATTTAACATATGTGTCCTCAAAATCATTCAAACAATACACAAATAACAAACACTAGTTCTATACACATCTATACAAGGCCTAAGTCTAGGAAATCCTAAATCTCTTAGACCGAAGCTCTGATAGCCAGTTGTAACACCCCATGACCAAACACGACTAAAAACATGAAAATTTTTTGCAAAAAGTCAACCCGGAAACTGACCCGCTGATGAGGCGAAAAGTGTACCGCTTTTAAGGGGTCATTTAAGCCCGAAATCGTATTTATTTGATCAAATATTGCCCTAAATCGTTCCTTTTGTCATTTTAGGTACTTTTGAGGAGAAATCTGGAAAAGGAGGCATTTTGGACGTTTTTGGAGCATTAAAGTGAAGAAAACGGCAAAGTCTCAAGAATCGGCTAAAAGTTACTCTTGACGGCGTCACAATTAACATGGGACGGCGTCATGCCTTGGCAAGAAAAGTTGGATGTGAAATTTACTCATGACGGGCCAGTGAGTTTGCATGAGAATTCTGACGGCGTCACGCTTTAACTAAATCAAGGGCGTCACGGCTTAAATCATAAGGGGACGGCGTCACGTTCAGGATCCGACGGCGTCAAGCCTTGATAAGCCAGAATGGATTTTTGAAGAGCTAAAGAGGGACGGCGTCAAGATGGTCATCCGGGAACCCTAAAAGCGGCGAGGTGACGGCGTCACAATGCATAAGGTGACGCCGTCAGATGTCAAAGTCTATATATAGTTTTCTAATTTTTTGTCATTAAGGAGAGCTTAGTGTGTGGAATTTTGGGATAAAACCCTAAGACGATTTTAGCTACTTTTTCAGGGCTTCTTGCCTTGAGATCTTCCATGTTTCATTGAAAGATAAGTTATCAATTAATCATTCAATATGTCTATGTGTTGTTTGATTCTATCTTATGCTTGTCTTTTGTTTAACATGTTAGGCTAATTTTATCTTGTGTTTGCTTAGATCTAATGAAACCTAGCTATTGATTATTGGTTGTTAGTGTGTTATTAGTTGTATTGGATGATTGTTTATCTATGTTAGGCTTAAGAAAACTGGCTAACTTCCTATTCGGTAACTTGCTTGAACGTCTTAAGAAACATGAACCAAACGCGTACTAAAGGTTTTTATGGTTGTATTTAATGCACAAGCGAATTCTAGTGATCCCATGTTAGGAGCTTCCTAGCCGGCTCGACATAGGAGTGAAGTAGGAGCTTGTAGAGTTTGGGGAAGTAAGTACGCCACCCCACGAATGGTATTAAGGAATACACCCGTCATCCACGCGACTAATACACACTAATTAACCGGTAAAAGATAGTTAGGGAGTAAGAAATCTAAGTAAACACATTTCTCTACACATAAGTTTCTCACCACTTTTCATTTTTGTTATTTTATTTTATTTGCATTTGTAGTAATTTGGGTTAGTTGACTAGCAACTAATTCCGCCCACTCCTTCAAAACCCGAGATTTTACTTGCTTTTATAAAATATAAAAACATAAAAAGAATCTTCCTCAACCCTTAGACCTAATTAGAGTAGCCTTTCACACCTAACGAACACTATTCCCTGTGGAGAACGATCAATCCCCCGTACTTACCACTACACTATACTACATCGGTCAGGTACACTGCCTGGTGGGGTTGTAAGCCTCTTGAGATCCCTCGAGAGGTAAAACCTGTTGTAAGGTTGCAAAACCCACGCATCAAGTTTTTGGCGCCGCTGCCGGGGAATAGTTATTGTTTAGGTTGAATTTTTATTTCTATTAGGTCTACTCACTAGATTCCTTTCTAGTGAGATTTTTTTTATTTTTCTAGGTTTTCTTTAGTCTATCTATTTTCTTCGTGTCTTTGTTCGTAACCATTACCGTCCGACATCATGGAAGATGGTAATATCCTTAACCCACACAACCCACCACCACAACAACCACCACCACCTCCTAGAGCCCGTACTTTAGGAGAGTATTCCCGTCATAGCCACCACGGCTATCGAAACACCATTGAGCTCACTCAAGGAGCCAATATCACACCCTTGCGATCCGACACCATCCGGTTGGTGCAAAGCGGATGCGCATTCCATGGACTTCGTTCTGAAGATCCTAATCAACATCTCAAGGACTTTCTTAAAATCGTTGATTCTATAGACCTTGATGTTGCCACTCGAGAGACGACCCGATTGCGTCTCTTCCAATTCTCTCTGCGGGACCAAGCTAGTCAGTGGCTAGAACGTCAACCCGCAGGATCCATCACCTCTTGGGATGATCTCACCACTCGTTTCCTTGCTCAGTTTTTCCCACCGGGAAGAACTACCAAGCTAAGGAATGATATCTTGATGTTCCAACAACGTCAAGGCGAAACTCTCTACGAGGCATGGACTCGATTCAAGGACTTACTCCAAAAAGTCCCTCACCATGGCATAGAACTTTGGCTCCAAGTCCAAATCTTCTATGACCATATCAATCTCTCCACGAGGCAAACCATTGACCAATCGGCCGTGGCAAGCTACGTGATCTAAGTGCGGAACAATCATGGGCTCTCCTAGAGGATCTTGCTCTTTATGACAACGAAAGTTGGAGTGATCCCCGTGATTTGAATAAAACGGTCAAGGCAATATCTTTGCCTTTGAACAATTCAAGCACTTCCGACCGTAGGATCATAGAACTTGAAGACCAAGTCAAGTTTCTCATGAAATCCTACGAGGCTCCTAAACCTTCAAGCCAAGTGAACAAAATCACTTCTTCATGTAAATTATGTAGTGGTCCCCACGACACTCATGATTGCATGGAACTTCCCAAACAGGCTTTCAAAGAATTCGCATCCTCGCGAATCGATAAGGCGGGAGATAAGTGGCTCGCCACTAATTATGGGCCCAAAAATTCCGAAGATGGGTATGAGGCATGGAAGAATAAGCCAAATTTTAGTTGGAACCAAACTCGTAGCGTATCATTCAATGACTCTACCCCGCTCACCTGGTCTGAACATTATCCTCAGCGACACACGCATAAACAACAAAATCGCGAGGAATCACTGCAAAAATTCATTCTCTCTCAAGAAACACAGCTTTCCAAACTTGAGAATCAATTCAGACAACAGCAAGTTGATATGAACAACAAGGTTGATAACCTGTTAAAGGTTATCAATGATCGCCTTGCTGGCAGGTCAAATTGTGAGTTGGCACGAGTTAATGAGATCAAATCTGTTACGGTAACCCACCAAACACCCCCTCCTGTAAAAATCAAGCACCCTAGTAAACTTTTCAAATACATATCACAGAACGAAAAAAAAACAGGAGATACTCATACCCCTTCGAAACCTCTCCACTTCGTGAACACCATTACAACAATACCTGTTCCTAAACCAAATCTGGACCAACAAACAGCCAAGAATGTGGACAATGAAATGGAGGGTGAAGTTCCCGAAAAGAAACCCGAGGCGCCCGACTACTATCTAGACTCACCAAAGAACTCGAGTACAATAAAGGTGAGTGATGAGGAGGGCTCGGAAGAGAAATCCGAAATGCCTCATGGGCTTGCAGGACTGCTGGACCGCCCCCTGGTAGAGGAACTTGAGAGGGGCACAGCAAGGTCGCCTATGGGATTCGGAGAGAGAATAGAGGATGGCGCTCCTAGGGTCTTTAAGATTTCTTGCACCACTAGGAAAAAGTTTATAAAAGATGCCTACATAAACCCCAACTCTTCTATAAGCGCAATATCCCTTTCTCTATATAATGAAGCCTTCACTGAACAAGTCAAATATGAAGGGTCTAATATCATCGGGGTAATAAGGAGGGTACCAATTGTGATAGAAAAGTTCCTCTTTCATATCGAGTTAACTGTAATTAATAACATGAACCCTATCATCAGCCCACCCTTAACTGGCCTTGTTCTAGGCAAACCATTCATAAAAGCAACGGGAGTGATACTCGATGAGGATGATAGGAGTGCATTATTTACCGATGGTGTCAGGAAAGTGATTTTTCGGGATGGCTGTGAAGAAGTGTATGAGTATCAACCATCAGCGAGTAGCAACACATGGGGGTTACGCGGTAGAAGGCCTGGCCGAATTAAGCGATGTGATCCGAATAATCTCAAAATACCTTGCATGATTGGTCACAAGCATTTTTATAATGTTTACATCGACACATGTTTACCCAAAAATGTGATGTCCCTGTTTCATTATAACAACATTTGCAGATGGGGATGATTCATAAAGGGAAGGACGACATTGGCATAGATGATGATGTACAGGTGTTTGTAGGAAACATGACATTCACTATGAGCTTCGCAATCGTCGATAATATCGAAAAGTACATCGATCCCAGGTTATCACAAGTTGTTTTTGGGGCACCTTTTTGCAAGGCCACAAGCTTGGTTGTGGACGAGCTCAATGGGATCATGACTTTCACCGATGAGATTAGGGAAATCTCATACCAAACGCCTCACAAGATGAGAGAATTCAAGGAGATTGATTATGATGGGCTCGATAGGTTAAGTTCCCAACTAGTGTTGTGTGATGATGATGTGAGAAGGGGATGTAAGGACACTTTTGACCTGTCAAGTGGATTCTTTAAGCATGATAAGGAGCTTAGTTCTAAATACCGAAATAATCCCTTTAATCTCGAGGACCCGAAATACCTTCACTATGAAAGTGATTCTGATAGAGAATCAAAGGAGAATGGCCTAGGAACCGTGACCGATGATGGAGTCACGTAATGTACGTGACTTTGAGTCTAGCTACAAGACTCGTTAATAAAGAAAAGCGCTTCTTGGGAGGCAACCCAAGCTTTATTTGTTTTATTTGCTTTGTGTGTTTATTTATTTGTTTGTTTGATTTTATTTGTTTCCGTATGTGTGTTTAATTTTTATTCTTATTGATTCATGTTCAAAACTAATTTGTGAAAATGCTTTATGTTGTTTTTAACTTCGTCTTAACTACATATAAAGGTATTTTGCAAAAGATAAGTGTAAGGGAAATCTAAATCGGTTTATTAGAACACAAATGAACATGAATCATAATAATAATAAGTTAGCATACATATTCGTATTTGTTTGAGTCAAATGCTTGTATCGAGTCATAATGATGTTTTGCAGAATTTCCAGGAAGTAAGGTAAAGGTTTTTCCAGAAATTTTCCGGAAACTTAAAATGAAAATTTTTGTCAGGTCATTTCTGACGGCGTCAGGGGTTATAACCTGACGGCGTCAGATTTAATTTCCAGAAATTTTTGAAAATTTTGTTTTCATAAAAAGTTTTTATTAAAATCTCCAACTTATAATCTCCAGGAATCTGCAAAGTTATCATTCCACAAGCATTATATCCTTATATATAGATTTTATCCCGCCGATGTTATGCAGGTTTTCGTGTTTGTTTTCTCAGGTTCAACAGGTTATTTTGGACAAGGAAATGTTTTGAATCAAGCTTATGGCGATGCATTAGTCATGGAGCTTCAACATTCTCTTTGGAGGAAGATTTAACCGTGTAATTTCATTATCCAACGAGCGAATCAGGGGAGTATTTGATTTCATTCTTTTACTTTATGCTTTTACATTTGTCATTTGAACATTGGGGACAATGTTCATCTTAAGTGTAAGGGGAGGGTAAAAGTACGATTTTTGAGAATACAATTGCGCTTGATTTTTGTTTGTTTGATGGTAGATGTGTAATAAAACTGAGAGAAATACTTGTTAAGGTAATTTTAGTGCCAAATTTAAAATTTTTTACAACATTTAGGAGTAAAACTTTGATCTTAATGAGCGTCTCACGGATAGGAGTTATATGACTAGCACAAAAACCGTACCACTAAAAAATTTTCCACCCCCAAATATGTGAGGTTCGCCCCTAGAATTGGTAGGAAAAGCATTTATGCTATGATGTGTGTACCGGTAGCACTTAGATTCTAGAACTTGCGTTAGGACCATTCCGAGGCCACAAGTGAGACTACATTCGTGTAGTTAGATTTACTACATGATAAGAGGCATTAGGATTAACCCATTGTTTTACACCTGTGTTTTTGTTATAATTACTTCGGCTACATTGGTCAAGTAATTCTCCTACACCCTTTGCGTTGTACTCATTTTTAGTACACGATACCCCTAGTACACCCCTCAGAGCCTATCTTTTCGTTTCGACCTTTAAGCATTTTACTTAAAGGAAGAATTTGTTACACCCCACTTAAATGTACACCCAAATCGCCTTAGCCTACCTTGTATGCACTCATTTTTAGTGCATTATTGTTACAACATTTGTTTAAACCCAAGTTAATTATCTAGTTGATTACATGGTTGCTAAGTCGAGTCATATCCTTGTACATATTGTTTTGGGACGATTGGGACTCATGGGTAAAGTACTAGTATAATGGAGTAATGGGGAAGAACATCATTTATTACCCCCATATGTGCTAAATATTTTAAAAGTACTCCAAGTTTTTCAATTATCTTAATTCGAGTCATTAGAATAGTTATTTGTAAAGTTATGTAAAAGTTCAAGTGTAAGGGGGATGCAATGCTCCTTTGATGTATTATTTTGGATGGTAGGGTAAAAGTGTATGCAAAAAAAAAAAAAAAAAAAAAAAAAAAAAAAAAAAAAATCAAGAAAAATACAAAAAAATGAGAAAAAGAAAAATAGAAAAACATACGGACTACCATCCCGTTTCATTTTATGTTTATTTTATGTTTATGTTTTGTTATTTTCTTTCATTAGCTTAAGATCGAGTCTAGTCTTGGCTTAGCAACATTGTATAGTACATGTAATTAATCAAGATCTTTAACTCGCCACCAGTAAAATATCCTTTATCCAACAAAACCGTGTTTTCCTTTTCCCTACACCTAACGTTATAACCCATTTAAAAGCCCTCTTTGATAGTTTATCTTAGGTGCTTACGCCTAGTGGAGGAGGTTTTTGATCCTTTCCCAAGCCTATGGTAATCTATTTGCTATGACAGGTAGTGAGAGATATTTTCCGTTTTCATTTATGAGATTTATTTTGATGACACTTGAGAGATGTGAGTATCTAAACACTACTTGTGAGGTGCTAGTATGTAATCTCCGTGCTTATTATGATTGAAGTGGAACGATTATTTGTTGTAATTACTTTTATGTTTGCATTAAATGACCCCTAACTTGTATTTTGATTAGAATAAAAGCGCATTTGCTTGAGGACAAGCAAATCTCAAGTGTAAGGGTATTTGATGAGGCGAAAAGTGTACCGCTTTTAAGGGGTCATTTAAGCCCGAAATCGTATTTATTTGATCAAATATTGCCCTAAATCGTTCCTTTTGTCATTTTAGGTACTTTTGAGGAGAAATCTGGAAAAGGAGGCATTTTGGACGTTTTTGGAGCATTAAAGTGAAGAAAACGGCAAAGTCTCAAGAATCGGCTAAAAGTTACTCTTGACGGCGTCACAATTAACATGGGACGGCGTCATGCCTTGGCAAGAAAAGTTGGATGTGAAATTTACTCATGACGGGCCAGTGAGTTTGCATGAGAATTCTGACGGCGTCACGCTTTAACTAAATCAAGGGCGTCACGGCTTAAATCATAAGGGGACGGCGTCACGTTCAGGATCCGACGGCGTCAAGCCTTGATAAGCCAGAATGGATTTTTGAAGAGCTAAAGAGGGACGGCGTCAAGATGGTCATCCGGGAACCCTAAAAGCGGCGAGGTGACGGCGTCACAATGCATAAGGTGACGCCGTCAGATGTCAAAGTCTATATATAGTTTTCTAATTTTTTGTCATTAAGGAGAGCTTAGTGTGTGGAATTTTGGGATAAAACCCTAAGACGATTTTAGCTACTTTTTCAGGGCTTCTTGCCTTGAGATCTTCCATGTTTCATTGAAAGATAAGTTATCAATTAATCATTCAATATGTCTATGTGTTGTTTGATTCTATCTTATGCTTGTCTTTTGTTTAACATGTTAGGCTAATTTTATCTTGTGTTTGCTTAGATCTAATGAAACCTAGCTATTGATTATTGGTTGTTAGTGTGTTATTAGTTGTATTGGATGATTGTTTATCTATGTTAGGCTTAAGAAAACTGGCTAACTTCCTATTCGGTAACTTGCTTGAACGTCTTAAGAAACATGAACCAAACGCGTACTAAAGGTTTTTATGGTTGTATTTAATGCACAAGCGAATTCTAGTGATCCCATGTTAGGAGCTTCCTAGCCGGCTCGACATAGGAGTGAAGTAGGAGCTTGTAGAGTTTGGGGAAGTAAGTACGCCACCCCACGAATGGTATTAAGGAATACACCCGTCATCCACGCGACTAATACACACTAATTAACCGGTAAAAGATAGTTAGGGAGTAAGGAAATCTAAGTAAACACATTTCTCTACACATAAGTTTCTCACCACTTTTCATTTTTGTTATTTTATTTTATTTGCATTTGTAGTAATTTGGGTTAGTTGACTAGCAACTAATTCCGCCCACTCCTTCAAAACCCGAGATTTTACTTGCTTTTATAAAATATAAAAAACATAAAAAGAATCTTCCTCAACCCTTAGACCTAATTAGAGTAGCCTTTCACACCTAACGAACACTATTCCCTGTGGAGAACGATCAATCCCCCGTACTTACCACTACACTATACTACATCGGTCAGGTACACTGCCTGGTGGGGTTGTAAGCCTCTTGAGATCCCTCGAGAGGTAAAACCTGTTGTAAGGTTGCAAAACCCACGCATCACCCGCTGTTGCTCTTTTACGAACTGACAAAAATCAATAAATATCTGGAACTTGAGATTATTTTCACATAAAACTAGACTCAATTACCTTCAAAACGACGGGTAGTTCGACTCGTAACGACTTACGGTTAAAAAGTTACGATTTTTCAAAGATTGCCAAAATCTGGCAGAACCCATCCATCCGATCGGATGGACTTCCAACCGATCGGTTGGAGGTCTACTGATTCACCAAAATCAGTTTTTCGTCCTATACTTGAAAACCCGAACTCGATATTTTACCAAACTTTTCAGATTCACTTAGTATACTAATGGGCTCATTTCCATATAAAAACATTCACCGTTTGACACCTCGAAATAGTACTTTACATTGTGACGGGTTATGCATAAAATTCATTTTTGACCCGTTATCACCCCAAAACCATTAAAACCACTTCTTTTACCCACCATGCCTACCCAACATACATAACTTATCATACTAGACTTGTCCCATACACCCATGACCCATTCACATCCCTAAATGAGTAAAAACCCGCTTATGCCAAACACCCATTAATACTCATTTCCACCACACACTTTTTACCCAATACTCATAACCACTACATATCCATTTTAAGGCATACATTACTTGACATTTCCAATATATTGAAAGGGTATTAGTACAAGGTCTTGACCCGTAGCTTTCCAAAATGGGTGGAAATGGCTAGTTGCCAAACATCCCCCTAACCACCACCTTAACCACAAAACATAAGGACTTCATGACATATATACATTCTTGACCCATGACTTCAACATGATTAAGGACCATGAATGACAATAAAACCGTTTAATCACAAAATGACCATATAGGTTGAAATATACCAAGACATGAAAAGACACTTCGGGGCTTCCAACTTCAACACGCTTGGTCCAAAAGATTACGGTCTTCTAGTTACCTTCTACAACTACACTAGGCTAAGTCCTTACCCTTGCTTCCTCCACTTGTACCTACAAAATCATCATCATCTAAACCGTAAGCGAAACGCTTAGTAAGTATATAAGATATAACCATCATTACATTTCCATGGAGCATAACATAACATTTTTACTCACCTTGATCAAGCAAGCAAATACATAACATTATCATTACTAGCATTGGATCCAAGCTAACATTCATTAAAAAGCTCCATAACAAGAATACATTGCACATCATAACATTAGCAATATAACATTAAACAAGTTATTCCTATATACTTACCTCAATCTCTACTAGCTCCCTACTTGGACTTGATATAGGCTCTACTTATGCTTCCTATCACAAGATTAGCTTTAATTAGTAACTAATTAACTAGGGAGATCATTAATTCACAACATTTATCCACAATACTCAAATCCCACCACATGAACCCTAATTTCTAAAATTTGGGGAAAACACTTACTTGATGAGGAGATTGCAATTAAGGATTCTCTAAGGCTTCTTGATCACTTCTAGATTCCCACAATAAGCTAAGAAGAAGATTCTAGTATTCCCTCCTTTTTCTCTCTAAATGTCGACATATAACAACCACCAAGACTTTTCTAGATTTTTCTAAAGCTTGGATATTTATCCATGTGTTGTAATAAGTTTAGGCATTTGGCAATTATAGTCCCTCCAAGTCTCATTATACTTATTTCAACCCTCAACACTTATTACCCATTAATTTCATTCACTAAGGTATATATATATATATATATATATATATATATATATATATATATATATATATATATATATATATATATATATATATATATATATATTTCTAATACTATGTGGGATAATACGTTACCTTTCCGGGGTTCGGGTGTAATACATCGCTTCTTAAACAAGCATTGAAGAATTAGCCTTCGTAAAAATAGTCACAACTCACCGCTCTTTTGCCAAACGACCAATAAAAATCAAAATACTCATTGCTCTCCGCTCACTGCTTCACGCTAAACATACCCATAGTTTGCAACCCTTCTTTCACTACAAGAATCCGGGCTTTTAGCCATGTCTAAACGAAAAATTAAACAATTTTCAAACCTTTGACTCTAACAATCACTTTTAGCGACGACTTTATTGTTGCTAAAACCGTTTCAAAATTTGGCTTTAACTTTCAACGCAAGTTTTTGACAAAAACAAATGAACTATAACATTAGTCATCGCTAAAAGTAAAAAATATTATTTTATTATTATGATTAAGAGATGAAATAAATAAATAAATGTTAAAACCTATTTATATTAACGTGAGTTATGTTGAAACAATTTGAATTATGTTCAAGCGATATGACTTATATGTTGACACTATTTATGTTAATGTGAAACATGTTGAAAGTATTTGGGTTTGTTTCTCTGTTACGGATCTGGAAAAATAGCCAGGAAACCCCGGGAAAGTGTAAGATTGTTGTTGTAAGACAGCAACAATATTGCAGAAATAGATACCACTTTTAATCACGACTAGTCGTCACTAAAAGTATATAACTTAGGGAATAGTGTTGACAACTGTTCTCATATTTATACCAACTCCTCGTACTTGTTTGACTTTATTGTAGTTGATTTTAGAAAGTTCCCGCTCATATTTCTTGTTTGTTTCAAACATAGAGTATTCAGAGTCATGGAGACTTTGTAAGATCTCAGTGCCTCTGATGTTGTTTGTAGCTCAGGTACTTTACTCACTGATACCACATCAGTGAGGTAAAGTTTTTCTACAGTTGGTCTTTGACGTCTCTGAAGCTTGTTGTTGATCCAGCTTTGTACAACAGTCACTCACTTCTCATCAGTGAGTAACTTACTCACTGATTCTTCAATGAGTAACATACTCACTTATTCTTCAGTGAGTAACTCACGCTGTTTTATGTTCAAGTATAGTTAGAAACAACTTGGTCAAATTTTTGGCCTAACAATCCCCCTATTTGAATATACAAATAATCTGAGTTGTCATCTTTTTTGGTTGAGGGCTTCATTTACCGAGCTCCGCTTCAGGAAGTGGTGAGATTTTCTTTAGTCTCTAAAGAACACTGAAGATGACTCCCTGAGTGTATTCACTCACGGACTAACTCTACACTTAGGTTATGTTAAGTTTAAATCCTAGTTAGAGACTATTGGGTACTGAACTGGACAATAAATCTCTTCTATTTGGATATACAAATTGCCTAAGTGTTTTTAGATGTAAGTGAGCATAACAACTTCTTCTTACATTCTGAATTACATTAAAGAATTAAACAAAAAGTGTAAAGTTTGATACTTTTTTGTTGAGGTTGTTGAGATTTTTTCATCATGTTTAGGGACTTTTCGAGGTTCAGGAGCCTTTCCATCTTCATGTTGAGGGACAACTGTCATGTGTAGTGTCGTCCATGATGGCATGTTCAGCCACTGATGCTCCTCCTTCCTCCCTCCCATGTGTTCAGTCATTGATGCTCCTCCTTTCTCCTACAGCTCCGTCAGTGATGCTCCTCTTTCCTCCCACAGCTCCCTGATGCTCCTTCCTCATATTTTTGGTAACAACATTTTGTGACTACTTTTTGTATCACAAAGTCTCCTTCCTCCCATTATATTTAGTGACTACTTTTTGTGACAACAATTCGTGTCACTAAGTCTCCTTCCTCTTATTACTTCACGGTGATAATTTTCAATAGAAATTTGTGTCACTAACGTCCTTCCTCCCATTTTTTATTTTGAGCGACAATTTTTTGCAACAACAATTTTGTCACTAACCTCCTTCCTCCTTTTTCTTGTTTAAAGGATTTGGTCAAAGGCTTGAATAAAAAATTGTAAAGTTTGTTTAAAGGATTTGTGTGAGATTTTTGTGGAGGGTCTCGTGAGAATTTGTGTGAGGTTTTTTTTGCGTGTAGGGTTTTGTGAAGGTTTTTTTTTTGTAGAGGGTTTTGGTGAAAGGGTTTTTTTTTGGAAAGAGGGCTTTTTTTTGTTTAGAGGTTTTGTTTGTGGAGGTTTTGGTGAATTTGTTTGGGTATATGAACTGATCAATTCAAAAGTTTTTATCAAAGTGTTTCTCCCTTTCAAAAGTTGCAACGTTACAAGCAATTTTTGAAGTAAACCCACCTTGATTGACGTATGAATTTGCCACACAACAGACTTTTTGGAAATATTTTTACTCAAGTATCTAAACTTGAGTCCGCACAATGGTAGCAATTTCTTTTATTTTTTTAAAAAATCATTTTTTTTTTAAAAGTTATTAATGGTCAAAGCAGATCTGGATTGCTTTGATACCACTTGTTGGTCCCAAAATTTAGGTAAACCATGAATATGTTTGATAAGATAAACAAAAGTTTTACACAAGACCCATTTGACATCTAATAACATCATTCGTGCTTTTCAACGTTTATACTTTTTATTAGAAATGAATAAAATAATTGCAAGAGATAGTTGCGGATCACTATCTCAATTGAATGACAAATGAAACTCTCCTAAAAATGAATCAAAGCTTGCTATCTTAGCTTATGATTCAAGGAGAGAGGGGGATTCTATCACTATAATACAATTATACTATTTTTTGTGTTTAGAATCTTTAACTATCTTTCTTACAAACATTTTTTTTTATAGGTAGAGATACGAGGGTAACATGTGAGGTCTTCAATACATGTCAAGCATTTAATGCAGAAGTACACTTCACATTAAATGCTTCTATTCTTATAATAAGATAAACCTTACTTTATGGAAAAGTGTTGATAACTCTTCTCACCTTTATACCAACTCCTTGTACTTTTTTGACTTTCTTGTAGTTGCTTTTAAAAAATTCTCGCCCATATTTCATGTTTGTTTCAGAGATAGAGTATTCCCACGAGACTTTGTCATATCTCAGTGCCTCTGATCTTGTTTGTAGCTCAGGTACTTTATTCACTAATACCGCATTAGTGAGGTAAAGTATTTCTTCAGTTGGTCTTTGACGTCTCTGAAACTTTTTGTTGATCGAGCTTTGTACAACACTCACTTACTTCTCATCAGTGAGTAACATACTCAGTGATTCTTCAGTGAGTAACTCAGGCTATTTATGTTCAAATATTGTCAGAAATAATTGGGTCAATTTTTTGCCCAACGGTTTCTTATTATCATTAATGTGTATTTCTTTATTGTTGTATCTTGAAAATGTTATTTATGATGCATCAAAAAACGACCTTGGAAAGACCAAACCTCGAACAGTAACCGAAAAACCTAACAAAAAAGAAACCAAAAACTGAACCAGATAAGACTGAGACCAGAACGATTTTTAGAAAGCAAAAACCAAAAATTTTGGTTCGATTTTGGTTTTAATCTAAGACTAAGCCAAACCGAACTATGCTCACCCCTACCACGACTTGTTGTCAATAAAATTATACTATTAAAATAATGATACAACTTTTAGCCACAACCGATCGTGGCTAAAAGTATATTATTATTTTAATGGTCGTTTTTATGTCATATTTTTCAAAAAGTTTTTGTTATGACTGTTGTTATTAAAAAATTTGATTTTTCATGGCTAAAGGTGTTGTGGCTAAAAGTCTGAGTCGTGGCTAAAGGTCTTTAGCTAGGAATTTTTAGCCATAATTTTTTGACAAAAGTCATGGCTAAAAGGCCCGATTCTTGTAATGTGTAAATTGTCATATACTAAGTCGATCATTGTATTCCTTATAAACTTGAACACCAATATATCAATCGAGTCCATTGTATAGTAAGATTAGCTTCATGTCGTTTAGGGCTGTAAACGAACCGGACGAACACGAACGAAGCTTTGCTCATGTTCGTTCATTTAATTTAAACTGGAAAAATAAACGGACACGAACGGTTAAACGTACGAATTTTCTTCTTCATGTTCGTTTATTAAGAAAATGAGTTGTTCATGTTCGTTTATGTTAGTTCATTAAGAAACTAAACGAACATAAACGGTCAAACATAAACTAAAATAAACAAACAAACATACTCTGTATTAAATTATGCACAATATATGATTTTATAAGTGTTCTTTTGTTTAAACAAACCAATTTTAAAATTATATAATTAAAAGATATGATATACGAACAAAAATAAATAAATAAAACATAAACAAACGTTAACGAACATATAATCGGACGTTCAAGAACATAAATGAACGGGTGCGACTTTTGTTCATGTTCGTTCATTTAACTAAATGAACGTAAACTATTGTTCATGTTCGTTCATTTAATAAATAAACGAACATAAACGAACTTTTTACCGAATGGTTCATGAAATATTCATTGAACGTTCAGTTCGTTACAGCCCTAATGTCGTGTCCCGATCTTGAATATATACCAAGATAGTGAATAGGTCTCGTCTTTATTAAAGAAAGATCACTTAACTAAAATATACCCTGACGCGTCTCACAACAATAACTCCCAACAAACTATATGGAATAGATTGTTTCCCTCAAATGTAAACATTCTCATTCGGCGAGCTATGAACAAAAGGCTCCATACTATGTATAACCTTGATAAGAAAGGTATTGATCTTGATTCGGTTAAATGTCCCCTATGCGGTAACGATATGAAAACGAAAGATCGTGTGTTTGTCTCTTGTCCAATCGCCACTGATTTATGGAAAAAAATTCTTTCATGGTGGCACCTCACGGGCACCCCATTCTCATCTTTTCCCGAAGTAATTACAATGGAGGACCGGGTTCACTTAGATCAAAAGAATTCCATCTTCTTCGGTGTGGTTTTCAGTACCACTTTGGTCCATATGGAACTACATGAATAAAGTTATCTTCAACCTAAAACGGCCCCCAAATGATCGTGTGTTTAACAATATTAAGCTCTCGTCGTTTAATTGCATTTCTAGTAGGTGTAGTAAAGTTTCTTTTAGTTGGATTGATTGGCTTAGTCAACCATGTAATGCTATTTCCTCCACGTAATTGTTTTTCTGGCGTATTGCTAGTTTTTTTTATAAATCTGTCGTTCCAAAAAGTATATTTTATTCCTTTTCTGAAAAGTGCAAGAAATGTATAAGTTTATACACTTATAAAAATATACTCCCTCCGTCTCAATATTATTGTCCACGTTTCTATTTTAGAATGTCACAAATTAATTGTCCATTACTAAAAATATATAAGAAAATTTGATGTTGATTATCATATTACCCTTACGTGATATCATTACTACCAACTTTAAAGAAAAAATAATTAGTTAGTTAAAAGTAAAACTGTCATTTTATAAAAAGTAATATAAAGAAAGCAGTAATGATTATATTTTTTTTAAATTTGTGTTTTTTTGTCGGGAGATAATTATTTTAAAACGGTGGGAGTAACGGTTTTGTACGGTATTGTTTCAAGCTTACTTTTTGTCCAATCGTGTGAGAAAGACAATGGAAGAGGTTAGTGTTAAGGGTAATCTTGCTAATCTCATTTCCTACCTCATATAGATATTTAAAGTTTTAAAATAAACTGAAAACCCTAAAAGTTGCTTATCACAAAATAAAATTGTGATCAACTTGTCAATATTGTTCATTTTTTATGTTTCTATGGGTCTATTAGCTAGTATTTAAAAGATACTACTCCAATGACTTTGCTTTTTCATGGCTGCTTGTTTCTGTTAGTCATTGCTTTTTTTTTTCTTTTTTTTTTTTTTTTTTGAACGGCGTTAGTCATTGCTTTTTATATGTTACTCCGTAAATATTTGAGTAATAGTCAAGTTATATGTCAAAGAAAAGTTGAATAGGAGATGTCAAAGCTTCACTTCATATTTCTCCCGTGAAGTTAGACTACTTTGTACACGATGCCGTACAGATAGTTATTCTAAAGAGACAATTCCCAAACTAGGCCAAAAGTTTGGGCCTATTTCAAGAGGAAGCCAAAAGTAACTCCTCTTTCCCATTTTGTCCACGCTCGACCGCTCGACTGCTCGACCCCATAAACCTTGCGACACGTGTCATTCTTTTATTATTTTATTAATATATTTCAGGCCCACATAAGTACATGCAATTATATTAGTTACTGTACACCGTTTGTACTTTTATAGAAAGTCAATGCTCGACTGACGGCGCTCGACCAAGGATGCTCGACTGACGGCGTACTTTTTGTCCTTGGAAATGTAAAAAGCTGTCAGTGTATCTTGTACTTTGGATTGCCAAATCTTTTGTATAGATTTGGTTTTGTACTTTTTTTTTTTTTTTTTTTTTTTTTTTTTCATCTGGTGTAGTGTTTCTTTTTTTTTTCAAAAAAACTCCCACAGCTACCTAACTTCCTTTGCTACACACCATCATCAAACACCACCGCCCACACACATTGCTACACACTATCTCCCAAATCTATCGACCAACCACACAGCTACCAACAAAAAATCACAAACATCGCTAACACTAATACTCGGCAACCTAACTTCCTTTCTTTGGGATACGTGCCACCGCCCACCAACCACCACCGCCCACCACTGCGGTCTGCAACACTCAACACACCATCATCAAACACCACCGCCCACACACATTGCTACACACCGAGACGAAAACCATCAAGCGACAATTCCTCATGGATGATATACAAGTAAGTAAATCCATCTAATTATTTTGCGTGGTTTTGGTAATGCCGACCCACTTAAACTTTTGAAGTGCTTATTACTGTGTGGGATTGCTTATTACTGTTTAGGTTTCGTTTTATAGTGGTTGCTTAATATCTTCCTGATGTTGTTGTTGCCTTTGTGGTTTTATTCTTGATGTTCCTGGATTTTTCATTGTGATTTTGGAATATGTAGAATTAGTTGCGTTAGAATTGTGCTAGTGTTGGAGGTGGTTTTCTTTCGAGATCGACAAACACCCACATAGGGTGCGTTGCGTCTGTGTTCCCAGCTTACGTAGGGTGTTCCCAGATAGACTACCAAATCCCACAATCCCACACGTATAAGATTGCCTAATAGAATTGTCTTAATGTTCGAGATTGTTTAAAATTGATTTACATGTTTGATATTTACCCAGGCATGTGTATGGCTTCATATGTACTATGTAGTAAAACATGAATATTTGCGTATTTCTCAATATGAAGATGTACACTGTCGTTAAAGAATTTGTGGAAGATGAGGTATAACTTGAATATATTGTTTGTGTTGATCATGCTTTAAATAATTTGTAGAAGTTGATGATCAAGTTGACATCAAACTTGAACCCAACAACAATGCCTATATCGAAAACATAAACATTAGTTTTGATTAAGTGCTTATTTAATATAACTTCATTCATTATAGCCAATAAATGTCTAACTTGTCAGCCCATATTTACATGTTTAGTTATATAATAAACTTTGATTTATAATCACATTTTGTTTGTTTGTTTCTTTGTTTGTGTTTATAGTTGTATCATGCGAAGGTTAGCGTGAGAACAAAGCTCCACTTGCTAAAAAACATAAAGCAAAAGTTGGGTGCAAGGCCGGAATGTCTTTCCCTGTTTCGAAGCACGGTATTTGGCAGTTGGTTAAACATCAAGACACACGAGCATGACAATCAGTTGCTGCACTATTTACTACAACATCAACGTGAAGTTAAGAACCCTGATACAAATACTCCTTTTTATTTTGACATTGGGCAACACCGTTTAGAATTTGGTAGGCAGGATATGTGTTTGATTTTAGGGTTTAGATTTGGTGATGTTTCTTTGGCTCGTTATCACAAGCGAGTCTCTGAATTTGGTAAGCGTATTATGGCATTACTTACAGAAAAGCAAGGTTGGAAAGCAAAGATTATAAAGGGCGAGAATCTTGTCAAGATTCTTAATGATCCGTTTGATTTTGCTGAGCTAACATCTGATGATGCTGTACGCGTTTGCTTGTTGATAATTTTAGAGATTATTTTCATGGGCAAACAGGAAAGAAACATGATCCCAAATGATATCCTGGTTCTTGTAGACGACTTGTATGCATGGAACGCGTTTCCATGGGGGGAGTATATATGGCTGGAATTTCACAACAAGATTTACCATGCTGTTACAAAGGTTAGGGAACGTCATTTGTCAGAAATTGCTACCAAGGGTCCTGGCTACACAGCAACGTATACTTTGTGTGGTTTTGCGTTTGCTTTGAAGGTTAGTGTAATTTATTAATCATACTTTTTCTGAAATGTATCTTATATTCTTATACTGTTTAGACTAATTTATTAACGCTAACAAATTTGGGTATTGGAAACCTTCCCCAATGCTACAAATTGGTGGGTGAAAGATGACAATGTGATCCCTAGAGCACTTGCATGGGATGACGGACAGAAGTTTGAAAAGAATGATTGTGATCTTCTCTTTGGTACTAGTCAAATTTTTCGCCTCATGCCGACAGGTGATAATTTTACACCAAGTATCTTTTATTTTTTTGTTCCTAAAGGCATGGTAGTTACATTTATTTTTAATATACAGTTGATGAGGAAAATCAACTTTGGTGGAGAGCCAGTTTAGACTATATCCGGAAGTTGATGCCAGCACCGTTGTTTCATGATGCACCAGTTGGTCCCGGCATGCATACACCAACAGCCAATACATCTGGTGCACGTGCCAAGTTGACAGCACGTAAAAGTGCACATGTTCATCGGTCAGCAAAAAGGGCTTGTATGCAACAACAGATGGCTGGTATGCAACAACAGATTAACCAACTTCGTCAACTTGTGGCACATTTGAAGCCTGATGGGGTTACTGACCTGCCGTATATGGGTGAAGAAATGCCACCTGATGCTTCACTTGTATCTCAGATGGTAGAAATGCAAAAACAGATTGATGGACTTCAAAAATATCTCGAACGTTTCAAGAGTGATGGTTTTATTGAGGAGAACGCTGGTTCATCCGGCACCGCAAGAGAGTTTGTTGAGAAGGTAATATTTCTTTATAATCCTTTTTAAATTTATTTTTTGTAAGATGTACTAGCATTACCAAACTCCTTATGTATTTATGAAGCTAGTCACATCAACCTAAAGTAAAAGCCTTTAGTACTTCCTTCTATTATTTATACCAAGTATAACCCTTTATTACTCACCTCATTTCCAACTTCCCAATATTTACACCAAGTAAAAGTCTTTAGTACTCACCTCGCTAAACAAAATGTTGGACAACATACCTTTTGAAATTCAAACCGAAATCATTAACAAACTTCCTGTCCAGGCTTTACTTCAGTTTAGAACTGTTTCAAAGACATGGATGTCTTACATTGACAGCTCTAATTTCCATGTTAGTTTCGGTGTTCGCCCGACTAAGCCTTCTTGTTTCCTTATAATCTACAAGCAAGGTTTCGTTGAGTCAAGATTTATATGTTTTGAAGATGATGCTATAAATTTGTCCCCACAACGTACCTTTCTTCCAACTCTTCCTCAAATAATTCTTAATACAAACGTCAGTTCTTTTAATCTTATTCCAATTGGCACCTCTCACGGGTTGATATGTTTTTCTGATTCTTTTAAGATGGCTGTTCTTTGGAACCCATCAATAAGAAAATCAGTTGCTATAGTACTCCCTGATTGTTTAAGTCAGTATGAATCAGATAAAGTTGCTGTGGGTTTTGGTGTTAATCCCGTCACTTTTGACCCTACCATTCTACGGATTGCCTATCCGGTCCATGGACATGGAGCGTGGAATGTTTTGTTATTTACATTGAACTCCCAACGCTGGAAGATTTTAGAAAATGAATATCTGCCTCGTCAAACAATCCGACTTAAACGTTCAAGTCAAGCAGTTATAGGTAGTTACATTTATTGGGCAGCTTCTGAAAGGATTGTTGGTGCTGCTGGTCTTTCTTCTCAAAAACGTTATATGATTGTGTCATTTGATTTGGTTAACCACAAATTTTCTGTCATAGATATGCCTGACAGCTTACTAAGTCGGCTTCCTGTACCTTTCTATATTTCAAAGATAAGAGGCTCTCTTGTTATTTTTGGGAACACGATAGGCGATCAGTACCATACGTTCTATATATGGGAGCTAAAGTTGAATCGTGTTAACAAAATAAAGTCCTTTAAAACACTATTCAACATTTTCACTCCTCATTTATTAAAGTTACTTGGATTTACAAGTAACGGAGATCCAGTTTTTGAATCTGATAAGCCCTATCAAATGGATCACACACTTGAAGTCTTCCAACTTTCGTCACAAGAACTTAATAATCTACGTGTTGAAGCGGATGCAGGGTCGTTCTTCATGAGCCCCTTAAATGATTCTCTACTACTGCTTACTCTCCCAGATTGTTTTGTATGTTAATTTGCACCAATGTAGGGTTGTTAGATAGTTGTTTGTATGTTTTTCGAACATGTATGTTTTTCCAGATATTATGTATAATAGAACCAATTATGCAACATTTATGTTATTTTATTTTATCTTTTTAACTAATTTGGTTGACTGGTTTCTGTAGTCAGTCACCACAACTAATTCAATTAAGTTTTTTTTTTTTTTTTTTTTTTTTTTTTTTTTTTTTTTTTTTTCAGAAATCAACTGAAAATGATGATAATATGGATGTACATAACGATTCAAAGGTGCGTTCTTTACAATGGTATTTATATCATATGCTATATGGTTTACGAAACGGCTTACTTTCATGTACTTGTATTTTTGTTTTGTTTTTTTTTTTTTTTTTTTTTTTTTGTAGACAACTGGATTTGACGTGCAAGATGATATTTTCTCTTCCGGTAATGATCTATCTGCACAAGAGGTTCAAGAAGTAGTGGATAACCTTGTTGGCTCACCAACTGAAGATCCGACAGATTTTCAGGTAATATACAGGTTTTTTTGTTTATTTTTTTACTTACATTTCTCACCCAGAAAATTTGGCCTGTTCACTCGTCCATTTTATCAGGATGTGAAACAATTTGAAGTTGAGGAAGATGTGCATGTGAAGGATGTGTCTGTGAATGAAGTGATGAATGATCACCAACATGTGGGAGAAGATGAAAAAATTAATGATCCACGTTGTTCAGATTCCCCTTTTAACATGGTAAATATACGTTTTATGTGGGTAATCTAATCAAAGTATAACCAATACGCACATTCACGCCAAGTTAACTGTTATTCAGGATTTGCTTTCATTTGAGGATGTGCCTGTGAATGACCAGATTACTGAGCCACAAATTTTAGATCCTGCCTCCACTCCGGTAAATACATTGTTTCTGGCAATACGTTTTTTTTACTAAGCTTGAGTAACTAAATTAAATTTTGACAACTTTTATGGATTGGTTACACTTTTTTTACTAAGCTAGAGTAACTAACTTAGATTTTGACAACTTTTATAAATAAGTTGAAGAGTAAATTACATTGTTTCTAGCAATACATTTTTTTTAGTAGTTTTCTGGATAAGTTGAAGAGTAAATTATATTATTGTGAATGAATGGTTTATCTCGAATCACTAATTAGCCATTCAAAACTAATAGTAGAGACTGTACGAAAGGTGATCCTCTAGTTTTTGTAATTATTTTGGTCCCTAGATGGATATCATCCGGGTTGCGATTGGACATGTTAAATACCCGTTGAACATGTTACATTGTTTCTAAGAACAAATAACAGGCACATTCCCGCAACGTAAAGCTTCATTTTTATTTTTATTTATTTATTTTTTCAGGTAGTTAGCAGTCCCGTTCATATGGGGGATGTTAACATGTTTGATTGTGAGACAAATAATGTTAATACTGTAAGGGTGCCTTTTGAACGTGAAAGGAAGGTGAGCAAGGTCTACCAAGACCCATATACGCAGCAACAGCCTACTACTCCAAGAGTTTTAAGAAGGTGTCTAAAGAGACATGTTCCAAACGTTACTCCTAAGATTTTAGGACCTGATGGTAAAGAAATCTCACTTAGACCCTGGAAAGAGGTACATGTGAAACATCCTTGCACCTTCTTAATGTACAATCCCCACCATTTAGCTTGTTATGTGTTATTAACCCATAATTTTTTTGATGCAACCATTCAGAATCTGAAACGTAATCCTAACGCTGTAATGTTTAAAGCGTTTGTCCACCCGGAAATAACGTGTTGGATTGAAGCTCAGAAGAAGATTACGCGACAAGAGGACCGTCAGTTATTTTGTTTCCCTTGGGGCAGCGGAGGTACGACTGCTAATCTTGACTTCTGGCTGGGATTGTTGGGCAGGGACGCCAAGTATAGAGGTTGGCTTTCTGATGCGGTATGTAATTCTTGCAAGCCTACAATTTATGTGTTAAGTGCACCGAATCATATATAAAATTTTGTTTGTATTCTTAAATGACAGCATCTTGGAGTATGTGTCGATTTTATGATGCATTTTAGACCTGCCAATGCTGATTGGGTCATGCTTAGCCCATTTTTCTGCTCCCATATGCTTAACTATGATGTACCGACATACTATGCTGACGGAGTAACGAATGGTATCCCGTGGTTTAGTGAAGGGGTCAAGAAGGTGTGTATTTTAAAACTTCAAGTAATATATCTTATCATATATTAACAGTTTACACATGCAACTCTTACAATTGCCATAATGCAAATATTGTAGGTCTTCTTCCCGATTAATGAACCTGATGTTCATTGGAGCTTGGGGGAATTAACAATTTCAACCGGTGTTATTACATTGTATGATAGGCTTGGGAGCCGGAAAGATAATCAACTCTCAGAATGGAGTAGACAATTCAGGCAAATTTTTGAAAAACAGCTGCCCATATTACTTACCGAGAGTGAGGTTATGGAGAGGAAGAACTTGGATCGTAATTCATATTCTGTATCCTTTCGGTATGCACCTAACATCCCTAGACAAGGTGGCAAGTATGGGGATTGTGGTGTTTGGGTCATTATATTTTTACACAGGTTGTCACACAACCTACAATTGAAGATAAAGAATCCAGTTCAAGCCGCTCTAGCATATCGTGAGCATTTGTCCGAGTATTTGTGGAAATACAAGATTCCGGTTACTCCAGTGCTTACCAAATAATCAGTTGTATTTGTGTGGATGCCTAACGGCTGGTTGTTGGTTGAAAACTCAAAACATTTGCATTCTATTATCTCTTTTGTGGATGTCTAACGGCGGGGTGTTGGTTCAGAACTGAAAACATTTACATTCTAGTATCTCATGTGTAATGGTGTAATATATTTCATGACCAGATTTGTACAGTAGGCCTATCATGTATCCTTGGTAATATTTTGAACATTTGTAAATTTTATGCAGCATGGTGCCTATGGTGTAAGTTGTGATGATTGATATCCGTATGTTGTGATTATGTATTTTGAACATTTGTATTATGCATGTAAATCATATGTGTAATGGCTTCCTCTTTTAATGCATTTGTTATATTCACGGCTTCGTTATGATGAATGGGAACAATTATATGGCCGTAAAATTTTGTTTCTTTTACAAGTGAAAGTGTTTGAGTAGACATACATAGGACTATTCACGGCTTCATTACAAGTGAAAGTGTTCCAGGAACATTTGTTATATTCACGGCTTCATTACAAGTGAAAGTGTTCCAGGAACATACATAGGACTATTAATTGACCGCTCGACTGGTGGTTGGGGAGATGGTTGATTTAATGTTATGAGATGGATGATAAATATAAATATAAATATGACACCACACCATAACATATGGAATTCACCCCAAAACCATTTAAGTATATTTATTCACCACCAAGATAAACGTCGAACATGAATTCACCACCAAATGATGAATGGGAACAATTACTTGATATAGATGACTCCGATTTGCGACTATCTGGCACCACACAGAAGAAAATGAATTCACCACCAAGTGAAGAATGGGAAAAATTACATGATATAGACGACGCCGATCTTAGACTATCCGCCACCACCCAGAACATATTCCCTAAAGTTGATAATTATGATGAAAAGCTTGTTAGGAAAATACCTGGTCCTTCAAGTATTGTTCAAGCTGCGAAGATCCGCAAAACTGCGGATATTCAAGAAGGTGTGGGGGGTGTTGTAATGATGACACAGGAATACATTAAGAGAGTTTGTGATGAGGTGGAGGATTCCGATTTTCAGAGTGTGCCATGGGTTAGAGCAGTTGAGACTTTTCAAGTTGATGGCGGGGTCATTGTTGGTGTTTTTGCCGATATCCAAAAATTTATCAAAAATGGGAAAGTTGAGAAAGTTGTTGGGATAATCAAGTCTTGTACCAAGAATGTTTTGGGTGATCTCACAGTAACACTAAAAGATGTTTCAGGTTTAATCTCAGGCACAATTCATCACAAAGTGCTTAATGACGAGGATCTTGCAAAGGCGCTTACCGTTGGAACTGTTTTGATACTTAAAAATGTTTCGGTGTTTTCACCGAAACAATCTGGCCGCCATTACCTTAACATTACAATAAGGAATGTGTTGAAAGTTTTCTCCAGTGATGCAGTGTTGACGGTGACGGTTTAAATAGGTTTAACTCATTTGTGTTTTGTTGCTTGTATTCCTTCCTTTATTTTCAATCGCTACGTTTAAATAATGTAATGTCTTTTTTAGATATATTGTTTTAATGAACTTTTTTTTATGCAGTTGTTTTAATGAACTTTAAAACATTCAACATTAAAGAAGTAAAAGTCATAATAATTTAAAAACATTCAACATTAAAACATAATAATTAAAATTTTAAACATTAAAGCATACTAATTAATCTACCCTTAATTTTCCCATGTTGTCATAAAGATTGTCAAGTAATGCAGCAGAAGCATCCGTGTGGTTTTCTGGATTCTTGTACACCTGGAGTGTTGCCTTTAGTACCATTATCTGATTAGCCAACAACTTGCAGTTTGAGCACTCCCTGTTTCCAGATCTTGATGTTGGTGATACTGCAGAACAACATGGAGGTGTTGACGGTCCTCCAGAGCTTGGTGTTGACGGTCCACTCGAACGGGTCATTTGACGGATTCGTTCCTCCTTCCACAAGAAAAATTGACATCCATATTCTTCTGACCAAGGCTGTCAACGCATAAAAAAATAAATATATCTTTAACAAATAACAAAAATTATTTGTATATTACAGAAATAACAAACCTTTGATACAGGACACGCGTAGTACAATTGACCACGTGTACGTGGAAAAGCTTCATGTTCGGCCATCTTCATGAAGTCAGCAGTTAAAAAAAATATGGGTTGCTTGTCAGCAGTTAAAAAAAATATGGGTTACTTATGCTTTTATTGTAAAGTAAACGTTCGACCGACGACGCTCGACTAGCGATGCTCGACCAGCAATGCTCGACCAGCAATGCTCGACCGACGGTGTACCATGTAATAGACTTAATAAATGTGATTGGTTGGTTTGGTAGACAGAAAATTTAATGTGAGTTAATGCATGGTAGGTAATTCATAGGTGTTGTATTTAATGTGATGGGTAGATGGAAAAATTAATGTGGAATTTAATTACACATTAATTTTTCCATCTACCCATCACATTAAATATTACAGCTATAAATTCACATCACATTTATTAAGTCGAGCGCCGTCTGTCGTGCTTTATAAAAATTTGGCGGGAAAATTACTTTATGCGGGAAAATTTGGCGCCATTAGACAAGATGATTCCATTAGACAGATGAAAAGTCCCAATACTTGTTTGCTTTGAATTTTAGGCATTGTTGATTTTATTGTAAAGTAAACGGTCGACCGACGGCGCTCGACTAGCAATGCTCGACTAGCAATGCTCGACTAGCAAAGCTCGACCAGCAATGCTCGACCGACGGTGTACCATGTAATAGACTTAATAAATGTGATTGGTTGGTTTGGTAGACAGAAAATTTAATGTGAGTTAATGCATGGTAGGTAATTTATAGGTGTTGTATTTAATGTGATGGGTAGATGGAAAAATTAATGTGGAATTTAATTACACATTAATTTTTCCATCTACCCATCACATTAAATATTACAACTATAAATTACCTTGGTCACATCACCTTTATTAAGTCGAGCGCCATCGGTCGAGCTTCATAGTAAAATTTGGCGCCATTTTTTCCTACCAACTTATTGAAAATTGGCGCCACATTTATTAACTCTTTATTATAAAGTACACCGTCGGTCGAGCATTTCTAGCTGAGCACCGTCGGTCGAGCGTTTAATAAAAAACTGATCGACTAGGTGTATATATATATATATATATATATATATATATATATATATATATATATATATATATATATATATATATATTCTGTCCTAAAAAAACTTTAGGAAGGTAATAAAAAAATGAGTTTCGGACAACAAATTCCGTTTATATCTGGTTTTCGAAGATGGCTCCAGTTAATACTGCTATTATCAACAGTTGAAACTTTATGAAGGTAATAAAAAAATGAGCGTTTAGGACAACTAAATTGACACTCATATAAGTTCATTGATTTCATTCAAAAAGCAAAGATTACACAAGATGATTCCATTAGACAGATGAAAAGTCCCAATACTTGTTTGTTTGGCTCTGGGCATTGTTGATTTTATTGTAAAGTAGACGGTCGACCGACGGCGCTCGACTAGCAATGCTCGACCAGCAATGCTCGACCGACGGTTTACCATGTAATAGACTTAATAAATGTGATTGGTTGGTTTGGTAGACAGAAAATTTAATGTGAGTTAATGCATGGTAGGTAATTATAGGTGTTGTATTTAATGTGATGGGTAGATGGAAAAATTAATGTGGAATTTAATTCCACATTAATTTTTCCATCTACCCATCACATTAAATATTACAGCTATAAATTACCTTAGTCACATCACCTTTATTAAGTCGAGCGCCATCGGTCGAGCTTCATAGTAAAAAAATATTATTTTTGCTTTGAATTTTAGGCGGGAAAATTTGGCGCCATTTTTACCTACCAACTTATTGAACCGCCACATTTATTAACTCTTTATTATAAAGTACACCGTCGGTCGAGCATTTCTAGTTGAGCGCCGTCGGTCGAGCGTTTAATAAAAAACTGATCGACTAGGTGTACATATATATAAAAAAATGACCAACTTATTGAAAATTGGCGCCACATTTATGAAGGTAATAAAAAAATGAGTGTTTCAGACAACAAATTCCGTTTATATCTGGTTTTCGAAGATGGCTCCAGTTATGGTGTTTCACTAATGAGAGATATTACATACAATGGGTTAGTTTCCTTTGTTAATAAAAAGTTCAAACTTAACAACGGATACGTTTTTAGTTTTTCTTACAAAATGGCACACGGACCGGTCCACATAGTTGATGATGACGATGTTCAGTTTTTCGCTAATGAAGTTTGTAGGCCAAAAGCTGCATTGGCTAAACTTTTCGTTAAAATGGTTGTCAAAAACGTAAAGGTAAAACGATCTTCTTCCAAGTCATTAGATATTGACCTTAATGAATCTTTATTTCCTAATTATTTTGAACCACAAGCTTTTTACAATGATATTCAAATGCCAAAAAATGAAGAATTTGAAACCTACAACGAGTTTAATCATGAATTTGAAAATAATTCTAACCAACCAACATCCCTTTTGGAAAATAATTTGGCGCCATTACATAATGAACAATTTGTGCATAAATGGGAAACAAACACTTTTGAAAATATGCCTCCTATTCCCGATGAACCAATGCCCACCATTAAGGTCCCGAATAACATGAAATACAACAGCACTAGCTCTCGTGTCTTTTTAACTGGTGACGTATTTGATGATAAAGAGAGCTGCATGTATGAAATTGGTAAGAAAGCTATAATAGATGGATATCAATTTAAGCAAAGAAAATCAAATAAGTCTAGGTATGATGTAATTTGTTATCATCCGGGTTGCGATTGGAAAATAGTGACCGCAAAGATAAAAAATAGTGTTAAATGGAGGGTAGGAGCAGTCCACGATGTTCACACTTGTCCCAAAACACAAGTTCTTCCTAATCACCGTAATGCTACTGTCAAACTTTTGGGACGTTTACTAGCACCAAAACTGAGAGACAACAGTCGAATCTACACGCCAAAGGACATAAAAGAAGATCTTGCTGAAGAATTCAATATCGACGTTTCTTATAAAAAAGCATGGGGTGGAAAAAACCGAGCATTGGAGTATCTCTCTGGTTGTCCTACGGAATCGTTTTCGCAGTTACCGTATTATTTTCATAATTTAAAGAAGGCAAATGACGGTACGGTAACTCATATTGATACGGATGATGCAGGAAACTTTAAGATGTGTTTTGTCGGCTTTGGTGTTGCGGTAAGCATGTGTATACTATATATCCATTGCACGTATATTTTGTTTTTTGACACTATTATTTTATCCTTCGTTTAACTAATGTTTTGTACATCAAACAGATTCAGGGTTTCTTACAATATTTACGACCACTGATAATAATTGATGGAGCGCATCTTAAAGGGAAGTATCTTGGAACAAATTTGCTTGTCGTTGGAATGGACGGTAACAACCAGATTGTACCAATTGCTACCGGTGTTTCTCAAGGTGAGACTGGGGAGTCATGGACATGGTTTTTGTCCAAGTTGAAAGAATGCATCGGGGAAGTTCCAAATTTGGCTATCATTTCTGATAGACATTATGCAATTGGACTAGCGTGTAAATCAATCTTCCCAAATGCATTTCATGGATATTGTTGTAGACATCTAATGATGAATTGTGCTTTGGGAGGTAGTAGGAAGAATAGGGCTTTGTATTGGAAGACATGCAAAGCTTACACTAAGGATGATTTTTGGGCCGCAATTTCTGCTATCAAAGGATCTAAACCAGAAGCTTACGAAAAACTTCTTGAAGCCGGCATTGAAAGATGGTCTAGGGCATACTGCCCGACTAATCGATACAACTATATGACATCCAACAGCGCAGAGTCGGTAAATGCATTAACAAGGCATGTCAGAAAAGAACCAATAACAAGGCTAATGGAGTGGTATAGAGGGCTTGTACAAGAGTGGTTTTGTAATCGTCGAGACAAATATGAAGGTAAACTTAATTTTTTATGTTTTTGGTTTTTATTTCTTTATATGGGTTTATTTATTTTATATAAGTTGATAATTATTTTGTACTATGAAAATAACTGTAGATGCGGTGGAGGGGGAAATTAGTGATTGGGCTACTACAAAATTAAAGGGCAGGATGTTAAAAAGCGCCAATTGGATTGTCAAAGGCATTCAAGCTAACGCACTTTATGAGGTTGTTGATGGTCGGAAAACGCATATTGTGGATTATAGTGAAAAGACATGTACTTGTTGTCAATGGCAATTTTCCGGTATACCATGCGGTCATGCGATAGCGGTTAGCAGATTTCTTAAACAGACTGATTGTAATCATTTAGTTTTGTTTTGGTTTAAAACAACAACGCTAAAAGGGACATACCAAGGATTGGTTTACCCTATAGGAGAAGCCTCCAATTGGGAAAAACCTGATGGCTTGCAAAATGTGAAGCCACCAAGTGTGGTTAAGCCCCAATCAGGAAGACCGAAAAACATGAATCGTATTAAATCTCAAGGAGAGGTATCAAGTTCTTTAACATGTACAAGGTGCTGGAAGGCTGGACACAAACGTGGATCATGTAAGGAACCATTGCCAAAGAAAAAGGTAATTGAATTGTATTTTTATTCAACAAATACTTTTTGACATTAGAGTATAGAGTATAAGCTTGTTAAATTGCTTTAATGTTAAATGTAAGCTAACTAAAACCATGAATTATGATGGTTATTAACAGAAAAACGTGGGAACATCATGTTGGCGACAACCATCAATGGCAGGAACTACAAGTTGGGAAGAACCATCAATGGCAGGAACTTCAAGTTGGGAACAAGCATCAATGGCGGGAACCTCAACCCCCACACAAGACAATGAAATGGATTGGAGCTACGAACAATTCAACTTAGATGACCCGTAATTTGTAGTACGGAATAATTACATAAAATTTATGCTTGTAAGCAGTGGGACTGCTAAATGTTTTGTGGACTGCTAAATTCAATTGTCTTCCAAGTTAATTAAGGTTATATGCGAACCTAAATAAATGCAGGTGGAATTCAAATGATTCACACTTTTAGAGATTTTACTAAACTAGAATGCAACATTTCTCTTAGCGCTTGATAACACAATTAAACAACTAACATAGAGTTAAACACACGCACAAACATAATAATAGTACAACGTTATTCTACTAGCTATTTTCCTAACAAGCTTTTTTCTTGATAACACAATTAAACAACTAACATAGAAGGCAACACACCAGAATAAAACCAAACCCTTTCCCCTTCATTCAGTCATTTGGTTATAGACCTTTGCCATATAGCGACGCTTCTGACGAGCACCACGCTGCGCAGTCACCAGCATTGTCTTCAAAAGATTCTCTTGTTCCTCTTCAACCCCCACCACCGCCTTCAAATAAGTAACAGCGTTCGCAGCTGCAATGCCACTCACTGCCTCAAATTCTGTAATATAAGCTTTCTTTTTACGGATTTTCTCCGCCGCATGCGCACAACGCATCTCTAGATCAACCACAGCCTGTTCCGCCTCCAAAGTCTCCCTATGTAATAACACATACAGTTGTTTGCTTATCAAATGAGAATCTGCAGCATTTGCAAGTTCTTCCAGTAACATTGAAGGGCCATCCATTTCTATACTATCTTTTTTAATTGAATTCAAATATATGGAGCAAACTAAGGAGAACCAACTCTTAAATAGGAAATAGAGAAGCCTACATTATAGTGTTGAAGTGTGTAATAAATGTCAAACTACTTATCCATCTCCCCAACCACCAGTCGAGCAGTAAACCATGTTCCTAAACTTAAGATTCAGTCAAACGACATAAAAGCAGGAGTCGACCATATTCCAAAAGTTAAGATTCAGTCAACATGTCATAAAAGCGGGGATAAATTCAAAATGTTGGGTATGCATAAACCCAACGTTATCCCGGAGGAATAACTATCCCGCAACTACATACTACTTCCCATGTGATTCCATCACTAACATGGTTTGCAAAAGGAACATACAAATGTTTACAAAATAAGTTTGATGCTAAAGACACGTTGGACTGCTGAATGTTTTGTGGAACATGCCAGGCAACCTTCAAGGAACATGTAATTTATGCTTGTAATAAAACTGTATCAACCTCTCTCGATATGCCAGCGCTGTTTGAATAGGGTCTTCAACCTCCAAAAGCCTACCGTTTCCCAACCTGTAACATCGATAACAAGTTGTTAGAATGATTAACAAAATTATAATTTACCAATTCTAACATTCTGTCTTATGAGGCATTATATGGGCTTAGATACTAACAAGTCTTGGAGCTAGTGGGAAGATAGGAAGAGCTAATAGGGTGGATAATATAGCCTTGTATTACATGAACTTTATAAACTTATATCAGTTTGTTTTAAAATACTAAACGAATTGGTATTTCCGTTACAAATTTTGGCTGAAAGGATCAAATGTTGGCTGAAAGTATCAAATGTTGGATCAAATGCGGGTGTATCTAACTTGGTGTTTTATTTAGATTACATCCTGACATGGCGTATGGGTTTCAACACGCCACTATATACGTAAATGGTACTACCCAAGTAAAACTTGAAAGAGGTTTCAACACACACTTTTTATCCAACATTTATTTTAATATTGTCCCGCAATGTACATATCATGACACGGGATCTTAACCATATAAAGCTGCCAACATGGCATCCCAACTTCTTAGTTCACATAAATTAATTAAGATTGCAGGACAACTTTTCAAATAAGAACTCATTATTATAAACAAATTGAAGTTAAAAAACTTTGGCGGCTAAAACCTCTTTAAAACCATTCTTGTGGACTAGATGAAACAATTGTGAAGCTAGATTACTACTATTTAGTAACATTTTCCATATTATAAACGATAGAGCTCCAAGATCATACAAGTAGATAACCACCATCTAAGTCTTGGTGCTATTGTTATCACACATTATTACGGAAGCTTAATTCACAACAAGAAGAACTAAACAACCCATACTAAATGACATACCTGTATAACAAGATGCAGAGCCACACCCCACAGTCGTCAAGCAAACTACCCTGCTTGGGAACATTTTCATCATTCATAAACGTAATCCTATAGGACAGAGGATCGATTCCCTTCTGCTCAAACACACATGCTTCTTTCATCACTTCTGGAAGCCTTGTCTCTAGACAATTCCTCATTCTCAGATAAAAATCACGCGTTTCAATCTCAGGATAGCCTTGGGTATCATAGAATGTAACGTTACCAGTCCGGATGTGAAACACCGCAAGAGACCAATGTATTTCAGGTTCATTTATGGGGATAAAAACCCGTTCAACATCAGCCCATCCAAGAGGGTATTTTTCTTTGTTTGCATAAAACAAAGGCATCAATCCATTCATTAGTAGTGGTAGAAAAAAGCAGCTAACCATCGACCATTCCATATCGTCTGGTCTAGTATGCCACATGTAAGCAATCCATAGATCAATGTGCTGTAAAAAAAAAAAAAAAAAAAAAAAAAAAAAAGCAAAAAGGATAAATAAAAATAATCAGTAAGTTATATAAAACAACGCGCTTTTGATTGTCTCTACCTCCCAACGGATTTCAAAGAAAGTGTTTTTATTCAACATCAGCATACTTACGGATCAAGAAAGGTAAAAAATAAAAGGTGTGGCCTTATCATAGAAAAACATACTTCAAGTTTATCTCAGTCAACACGGTTTGTACAGAGACTAAAATGCCTAAAGTGATTAAAGTGTACACCGAAAAATATGGATTCTGATTACAAATATGCACTTTGTCTCATATAAAACTCACTTGAAATCTGTTGGCAAGTACAGACAACCAAAAGCACATTTTATATAAAACTGAGTAAAGTAAATAAAAGATTTTTTTACTTTACCTCGTCACGCAGCCATCCTTTGCGTTTATCGTCAAGGCCGATTAGAGAATCCCAGAAATAACGATTCACAACTATTTCACCGCACCAAGGAAACTTACAATTACGCCACCCATCCCTAGTGAGAAAACGATCAATTTCGTAGCAAACATAAATTCTGTCGATGTTTTGATATGGTCGATGAAGAACCTGTAATCATAAATGGCCATTACCAAAAACATTACAAAATAATAAAAACAATAAGGTACACTAACGTGCTTATATTAATATAGAGGATCTTAAAGTAACTGTTAGGTTCAAGGTACACTAACGTGCTTATATTAATAACCCTGAGCCCAACTCTACAAGGTTAAGAAAACTAAAGCCTAGAGACGAAAGGCAAGGTTTTTTAAACGTAATGGCTGTCTAAACTACATAATTAACCCTGAGCTCAGCTATTTTTTTTTTGTCCTTTTCACATTCCGCAAATCAATCTTTCTATTATGAGTAAGAAATAAAGATAGCTGATCCAATTAGCTTGACTCCAAAAGGCCATTCAATGGAAAAGGATGATAGTCATAGGTTTTAGCAATAACTTATGTTGGTTGCATATGTCTGATCATTTTATTTTAAGTTACAAGTCAATCATTTTATTTTAAAAGTTTAAACACCTACACATTTTTTTAAACTTTCTTCCAAACAGACATTAATTTGACAAGAAAAGCTAGCATATGGTCTTAAAATTTTTATAGGTTCACGTAGGGCCTGTGATTATAAGAATCATGCAACCCCTACCTCATTTTAACATACGCTGTGGCCTGTGATTAAACTACATAATTAAGCTACATAATTAAGCTTATATTGTGGAAAATTAAAGTTCACAAAATTTTTCAAAAGATTTTACAAGATTGTGTGTACCGCCGATGCACTAAGTCTTCGCGACAAGCTCACAAGCTGTCAAAACAGTTGCCCGTGTAGTTTGAACCTGATCGGGAGTACAGACTACCTCCGCCGTGTCTTAATCACAAGCAGGATGAATAATCTGAGGCCCGATATCTTAGCCCAACTCTACAGGGTTAAGTAAATCGACTATCTATGGTTCAAGGTCGCCCGGAATCACCAGTCCATCCGTTTACCCTAGTTGTTTCCCATAGAATAGCCGATTACCACCGGTCCGATACAACACTTGGATCTTATGCAAAGACAAAAGCAAAGGTTTCCAACTCTCGCACTTGAAAATTGTTTTGGTAAAATTGTGTGAACTTTGATTTTCCAAAAACACTTTGGTCACCCTAAATTAAACGTTGTGCCACCAAAACTGAAACAATAACCTAAACGACAATTATTAAACTCCAACCCCTAAGCGCTTTTACAAGTCAATTAAAATAATCAAACACTCTAACGCTAGCAAGTAACCTTTCTAATACACTATCCATATCAACAGAGATAACTAAAAACTCTACTGCTATATATAAAACTATTAAACTCGATAAATAGCTAAAAATAGTTAAAACAATTGGACTAGATTAAAAATATTTTATAATACAGAAATTAAACATCTTACCTCTACCCAAGGTCTGACTTCCCGTAACATTCCAACCATAATCGGATCAAGAATGTTCTTTCGATTTCTCAATTCATCTATGCTAGGAACTGTTGAAGGTTTTACTTCAATAAACGGCGGCCTAATAACTTCTTCATACCTCCTCTTCTGTATCCCGTAACGCTCATGAGGAAGTTTCTTGTGTGTTGAGTTTTTGAAGTTTGTTTCCTTAGGTTGACACAAATCCTCTTGCTTTTCAGCTTTTACAACATTTTGCTGTGGCAGTCCATCTTCCCCGGATGATTCAAGATAAACAAATTGCGACTGAAACATATTAATAAATTCATTGGGTTCACTGCAATACTCATCACCGAGATCAAGGTCCTGCGAATGATATCAAAAAATTTAGCCAGAAAAAATAAGAATAACAAATTCGGATTGATGTTCTGGTTTAATCCCACACGATATACAGAAAATTACCTTTTCACCATCAGGTGTGGTAACTTTGGCTTGCTGTTCTGGTTTAGAAGTATAAAACTGCATACACAAATAATTTACCACGTATTATTAGACACACATATTTACAAGTATAAAACTGTTCAAAAATAAATAAATTACCTTTTCATAAGTCTCCATGTTACTCTTGTCTTCCTGTTGTATTTTACAAGTATAAACCTGCATACCAAATTGTTTACCACATATTATTATAACATTTTAATTAAATCACAAATACATTATTAAAATGAATGAATTACCTTTCCATAATAATCTTTCTCCACTTTCTGTCTTTTACTGGTAAGTACCTGCAAATGAAAGTATTGTGAAACAAAACTAGCCTATTAGTGTATACCATGATAAGATTCTCAAAAGAAAATATCTTGGTAAAAAATTGGAAAAGGTAAAAAATTAACCTGAATTATAGTCTCGAGTTTGAATGTTCGGGCTTCCAAAGCATTGACAACAACCTCAAGAGCAACCATATCCACATCTTTACATCTCTCCACTGAAGAATCATCTTGACTGATGTGTACTTCCTGACTCATTTTCTGCTTACCTCTCGCCACTTTCTTCCAGTAATAATCATAAGGTCCACCTTCTACAACTGGCCGCACTCTCGGGGTATACCACTTAAAAAACTCTAATGACAATGTATACCATTGAGATTGACCCTCAGCAGTGGTTGGGTAGAGAGCGAATTTTGTTGTCGATTCCTAGCAAAAATATAGAAATTAGTTTTGTATCCACCAATCAATTATAAAAAAATTATATTTACCTTAGCAAAAAGTTGGTGGAAATCATCAGATTTCCCAAATGATTTGTGTTTCGACCATGAAACTGCTCTTGGGATCACCCCTTCATCCTTGATCCACCAGAGATGACTTCTATCGGAAGTCTCAATAATCCATATCTTCAAAAAAGTAAACAAAACGATTATCAGTTACAAGGACTATAAATATAATAAATAAGCATTCTTCTAAAAAAAGTAGGCAAATAGTTGCAAGTAATAACCTTGAATGCACAAACAAATCCAGACAAGCAATAGGTCGGAACATCCTTGGATTTTGTGTTGCCCAACGTTCCACTGTCAACAGGTCGATGCTTCGAAGTAACATTTCTGATTGAATCATACAGCTGCCTCCAAACGTGTTCTCCCCACGGGAATGCATTCCATTCTTCAAGATCCTCGACCATCCTCAGTAACGTATCATCAATGACAGACACCAAATCCTTACCCATGAATATAACCTCTAGGGTTAGCAACAGACACACCCTTACGGCATCTTCATCCGACAGATTTAACAAAACAGCTTCATCTTCAATAACAGATAGAAGATCGATGTTTTTCACATACTGGCCAACCTTATCCGGAAAAACACGATCACGAAAAGGGATATCACCACTTCTCCATTTACGAAAGCTGAGAAGACCAAATCTAAATCCAGTTATCAAGCAGAATTCGCGTCGACCAAAGCACTTGTTATGTCCATTCACACAATATACAATTGGAAGATCATAGCTATCATCATATTGGTGGACCTGTTTCTGAAGCATATACTGCACCAGAGATTCTTCATTATCAACATAGGTAAGATCCAACCACGGTCCAAAACATGTGGCCTTAAACATTGACTGTCGTGGCTGATCTAAACTATTTTTCATGAGTAAGAAGTAACGCAATTTACTTCTCACGATAAGTGTTGAATCATAGTCCTATAAAAAAGAAATATTGTACAACATGTTAGCTTAAGACTTACAGTTAACAAAAGCTTGAAAACATTTTAAACAATAAAAAACATAAGCACTATAATAATAACTGAAAAATGAGCGGTCAAGTAAGGAAAACCCTTAAGTAAGCTACTTAGCAATCCCTTAAGAACTTAAAACTAAGCATTAAGCTTAAGTATAATAAAAAAAGACATAATAACAACCACTATAAGCACTAGTTAACTTGAAAGCTTATAAGTACAAGGTGGATGTTTGATACATTTCAAAAGTACTAATTAAGCACTAAAATGATACTTGGATAATGAAAACCCTTATTACAACCTAATGAACCTGAAAACCATCACAAACTTGTCAATAAGCAGTAGCACTTATTGTCACTTTATTCCGAATCATCCTGTAATTTATGTTTGTCATGTTCAAATCCTTTTTCCACATAAACATAAATTAACTCCCTATAAAGAGTGTAATTGACACTACTTAAATGCATATTGTTTGAATAAGCACTTTTCTGACATAATAACTTAACATTAACTAATGACATAATCCATATCTTCAAAAAATCCGAACAAGTATATCAATAACAAGTTTAAATACTAATGACATAATCATGAAAACTAACCATTTTGGGTTTCGATGAATGACCGAAAGATGTATACCAGATCCAAAGTATTTACGTCTCAGCTTCTTGAGTAACCATTTTTGGCGACTGGTTTGTTGATTTGTCTGCTTGATCGATCGGTTGCACGTGTGTGGGCGGTGGTGTTTGATGATGGTGTGTTGAGTGTTGCAGACCGCAGTGGTGGGCGGTGGTGGTTGGTGGGCGGTGGCACGTATCCCAAAGAAAGGAAGTTAGGTTGCCGAGTATTAGTGTTAGCGATGTTTGTGATTTTTTGTTGGTAGCTGTGTGGTTGGTCGATAGATTTGGGAGATAGTGTGTAGCAATGTGTGTGGGCGGTGGTGTTTGATGATGGTGTGTAGCAAAGGAAGTTAGGTAGCTGTGGGAGTTTTTTTGAAAAAAAAAAGAAACACTACACCAGATGAAAAAAAAAAAAAAAAAAAAAAAAAAAAGTACAAAACCAAATCTATACAAAAGATTTGGCAATCCAAAGTACAAGATACACTGACAGCTTTTTACATTTCCAAGGACAAAAAGTACGCCGTCAGTCGAGCATCCTTGGTCGAGCGCCGTCAGTCGAGCATTGACTTTCTATAAAAGTACAAACGGTGTACAGTAACTAATATAATTGCATGTACTTATGTGGGCCTGAAATATATTAATAAAATAATAAAAGAATGACACGTGTCGCAAGGTTTATGGGGTCGAGCAGTCGAGCGGTCGAGCGTGGACAAAATGGGAAAGAGGAGTTGCTTTTGGCTTCCTCTTGAAATAGGCCCAAACTTTTGGCCTAGTTTGGGAATTGTCTCTATTCTAAATTTGGTAATCAAAAGTCACAAAATCATGTGAAGATTTAGGTGCTATTCACGTGCATTCTCAAGAAAAATTCGTAACGCAAAGGGAAATAAATATTACTGAAGTACGTTAACGACCATCAAATTACTTTGAGTGATAATTGGAATTTATGGTTACTAGGCAAGTACCCGCGCATAAAATCAGAAATGTAAAGCGGCAAATAGTTATGTTAGAAATGAAACTGTGCGATATTTACGCGAATTGAAAGTAGACAAATAGAATGCATATAGTGCAAGGACTTATAATGTAATATTCCAATAGTTGTATTGTAAGGCATATAAATACCCCACAAGTCTTCACTTGTGGGGTGTGGCTGTGAAACACTTTTACTTATCAATAATATTCAAGTTTCACTTTCTCCACCTTCTGTCTACTCTCTCTCTAATACCGATCATGGATTTCATCCATTTTCATCAACCTAGACCTCCTGAAGGTGATAATCACGATTCTTGGTCACTACAATTGGTATCAAGAGCTAACCGGGGGCGAATCGTGGTGTGTTTGAGGTAAACAATGTGATTTTTTGGTGTGTTTGATCTCGTTCAGTCGAGTTTTTAGGTTTTTGTGTTCGGTTTTTTTGTTCCAAAAATACCAACTGTTGCGTTTTTTGATCTTCAAAAACGTGGCTGTATTTGTGTTTTTGTTGAAATCATACACATTTTGAAGATCAAAGGTTGTGTTTGTTCATGGTCTATCGACTTGGTGAGTGAAGTTTTGGTATTTCTCTCAATCGATCATAGTATTTGTATCTTGGAATTTTTGTTGTTATTGGTTCCTAGATCGAAAATCATCAAAGATCTTGTATAAGATTTGTGTTTTTGGATAAGAAAGAGATTGATTTGATTGATTAAAGTTGGTAGAAGTAGGTAAAAGAAAGTCTTACAATTCACATGGGAGTGGCAGTGGAAAGAGTGGGTGTATAAGGCTAAAGGACAAAAAGTTAGTAGAAAAGTCAAGATTATCGAAATTGCTTTCTGCAGCGTTTTATCGGAATTCAAGTTTATTATCGGAATTGTCGAGTTTTATCGCAATTGGATCTAAAAGGTCTTATCGCAATTCTCAGCTTGGACTTTATAGCAATTTGAATTCAGATAAAAATATCGCAATTGAGCCATTTTATCGCAATTGTCCTTAGTGGGTTATCGCAATTGCCATCTGAGGAGTTTTATCGCAAATGGATATCGGACAACACTTCCTTATCGCAATTCTGATATCGGACAGAACTATCTTATCGCAATTGCAAAAAAAAAAAAAAAAAAAAAAAAAAAAGGCCCAAAATTCAATTTTTACAGGAGACTTAACGGTCTATTTTTACGTGAGACTCAAATTCTGGTACAAGAGTGAAAATTTTGGCCTAAAATTCAAATTTTTTGGCCAAAATTCGAATTTTTCAGGAATTTTTGACGTAAAAATTTCTTAAACTCAAATTTTTCTAGCATCATTAGAATGTCATTTTATGGCATTTTTCACACCAAAATCACAAATGATATTTTTGGCCTACACCTTCAACATCACCACGTATAGCCGAAAAGATCCTGATCAAGAATCGCAATCAAATGACAATGGCTAAATTATCAACTGTGACTACAAGGATGATTCATTATTACTTACTTGAAGTTGAAGTGGAATATCACGGGTGCGTGTACTTAGTATCTTGAAGATATCGGGGTTGGTTGGATGCATGATTTTTCGAGATCCTTGTTTGAGCATTTATAGAATAGTGATTAAGTCTTGGGTTATCTAGTTTTCATAGGTCAAGGGGTGGATGGACGAAGACCTAGTTAACTATCACTTAAAGGAGATACGTTGTAGTACTCAGTGTCACACAAAGATGTGGATAATTCAAGAGATGTTCATATACAGTTAAGGAAGGATGGATGGGTATATGAAACGACCTATGCTATAAGGAGTCACGTTGTAGTGCTCAGTATAGGTTCTTAGTCACACGTTCGTGCAAGTTTAAGTCACAAGTCTGGGTTATTTTACTACAGTCTCAAGTTCGTCATAGTGGGTTTCTCCATCTGCAGTCACTACAAAAAGCCGTTGCTTTGATACAAGAGGTTTGAGAAGAGATTGATCTGAAGAGAATTGTAGAGAGAATAGTTATCGACATCCACTCATGGGGTATTGATTTGTATGTTGCTTCTAGTTGATATGTCTATATACACATATGTAGGATGAGTCCGAAAGATCGTCATCATCCTGGAGGGTGAAATGTGTACATCGGGGCTGTTTATGAGGAACTGGAAGCATTCTAAGTGAGCTGAAGATGTCGATATGATGCTCCCCAAAACAAACTTGTGAAGAAGTTACAAGTTATCAGTCTATAATCCATTTTCCGCTGTGCAAGAGACTGAAGACAATTTGGCAAGATTTCAGAGAAACTTCTTCTACAAGCTTCAAGGCTATATCAAACGGGTTGTCAATTTGGGAGGGAGCATGTAAAAGAAAATGCCTTACTAATTGGGAGGGAGTAATAACCCAATTAGATCATTACAGTGATTCTGCAAGTAATTCAAGTGAGCTGAGAAAGATATGAGAAGATCAAGAGCTGCGAAGACATCCTCAGAGGAAACTGCTCTACCTCAGCATTGCATTCATCATTGTTATGTACTTGTTAGGAATCATTGTAATCAATTCACGTATATCTCCAGCTGGAGGGAGATTGTTAGAAATGAAGCTGTGCGATATTTACGTGAATTGGAAGTAGACAACTAGAATGCATATAGTGCAAGGACTTATAATGTAATATTTCAATAGTTGTATTGTAAGGCATATAAATACCCCACAAGTCTTCACTTGTGGGGTGTGGCTTTGAAACACTTTTACTTATCAATAATATTCAAGTTTCACTTTCTCCACCTTCTCTCTACTCTCTCTCTAAAACCGATCATGGATTTCATCCATTTTCATCAACCGAGACCTCCAGAAGGTGATAAAGACGATTCTTGGTCATAATAAGTTATAGTTGTGAAGTTGTGGTTAAATGATTCATGTATTAAATGGATGAATATCGCTATTGGTCCGAACTAATAAGTTATAAGTAGCTATGGAAAATATATGAGTGTAAAGTATAATATTGAAAAGTAAGAGTAATAACTTAAATAGTAAAGGTAGATTAGTAATTTTACATTTCTCACTTTTAAAGTTTTTAAATAAATTTATTTTCTCCTTATATATTAAAGATATATGCATGAAATATTAAAAATTTTGACACACGTATTAAGTTTTTTTTTCTTCTTTTTCTCATATCTGTATTTAACTAACTTTTTAGCACTGTAAGACCACATCTACAACGAAAATGTGAAATAAATAATTGTCTCGTGTATATTATAAAGCATTTGAAGTAGTTGTCTCGTGTATGTTATTTTTCCCGGTCCTTGGTGCCACATAAAACAAATACACAACCACATATATATATATCACAACATTGGCTTTATTGGCGAAGACACTTAATGCACTTTGGCGAGTGCACTTTGGCGAGGACATATATTCGCTAATAGTGTTTGGGAAGGACAATTCGTCGTAAAAAGGTTCTCACCAAAAGACCGTCGCTAAAAATATTGGCGAGGATTAGACTTTAATATTTCGCCAAAAGACCGTCGCAAATTAAAAAATTTAAAGATGTAGTTGTATTAGACTTTAAAATTTCGTACTTGACTTATACCAAAACGTTTTAACAATATTCGTATTTGACTTGCGTAACTCAAAATATGTTGTCGTGTATTAGCGTTATCAATATAATTTAATGAAATGCGACGATTCCTCTCGATTGAATAAGAAGAAACTTGGTTCATACAACTCGAACACTTGAATATGCTCGTAAGTGACAAGAGTTTCTTAGGGACAACGATACATTTGTATTTGACTTGCGGAATTCAAAATATGTTGTTGTAAATATGCGTTATCATTACAATTTAATGAAGTGTGACAATTCTTATGTATTGAATAGGAAGACACTTGGTTAGTACCACTCGCATCATCACTTGAGTATTCTCGAAAGTGATATATAAGACTAATTACTTAGGAACAATGATAGTTTTGTATTTGACTTATGTAACTCAAAAATGTTGATGTGCATATGGGCTATCAATATAATTTAATGAAATGCAACGATTCCTGTCGATTGAGCAAGAAGACACTTGGTCCATACAACTCGAGCACTTGAATATACTCGTAAGTGACAATACTTGCTTAGGGACAACGATACATCCGTATTTGACTTGCGTAACTCAAAAGATGTTGTCACGTATATGCGCTATCATTACAATTTAATGAAATGTGATACGGAGTATTTCTTATCTATTGAATAGGAAGACACTTGGTTAGTACCACTTGCTCGATCATCACTTGAATACTTTCGGAAGTGTATATGAGACTAATTGCTCAGGAACAACGATACTTTCGTATTTGACTTATGTAACTCAAAAGATGGTTTCGCGTATATGCGCTATCAATATAATTTAATGAAATGCGCCGGTTCCTATCGATTGAATAAGAAGACACTTGGTCCATAAAACTCGAACACTTGAATATACTCATAAGTGACAAGTCTTTTTTTTTTTGAACGGCAAAGATTCAAGAATATATAAAAAAAAACCCCGCCTAGCAAGGGGCTAGGACAAGGCACACAAAGATTACAATGTAGGAGATAAAGCATTACAAGGGTTATTAAACCAATCTACCCAACTAAAAGAATGCAACTTTGCTCTTGAGCGGATCCAGGTGAATGAAAAAAGCTTAATGTTGTTGAGAATAAGGTCTTTACTTGGCTTCTTGGATGCAAAGACTGTTTCGTTTCTATGAGTCCAGAGGACCCAAAGCGTCGATTGAACAACCACATCAAAGTACCTCGTAAGTGACAAGTCTTGCTTAGGGACAATGATACATTCGTATTTGACTTGCTTAACTCAAAAGATGTTGTCGCGTATATGCGCTATCATTATAATATAATGAAATGTGACAATTCTTATCTATTGAATAGGAAGACACTTGGTTAGTATCACTCGCTCGATCATCACTTGAGTACTCTTGGAAGTGTATATATGACTAATTACTTAGGAACAATGATACTTTCGTATTTGACTTATGTCGCGTATATGCGCTATCAATATAATTTAGTGAAATGCGACGATTCCTATCGATTGAATTAGAAGAGACTTGGTCATACAACTCGAACACATTGAATATACTCGTAAGTGATAAGACTTGCTTAAGGGCAACTATACATTCGTATTTGACTTGCATAACTCAAAAGATGTTGTCGCGTATATGCGGTATCATTACATTTTAATGAAATATGATAATTCTTATCTATTGAATAGGAAGACACTTGGTTAGTACCACTCGCTCGATCATCACTTGAATATAAATGGCTAATTGCTTAGGAATAACGATACTTTCGTATTTGACTTATGTAACTCAAAAGGTGTTGTCGCTTATATGTGCTATGAATATAATTTAATGAAATGTGATAATTCGTCTCGATTGAATAAAAAGACACTTGGTTCATACAATCGATCGCTTGGATACACTCATAAGTGACAAGACTTGCTTAGGGACAACGATACATTCGTATTTGACTTACGTAACTCAAAAATATTGTCGCGTATATGCGCTCTCAATACAATTTAATGAATTTTGATGATTCTTATCGATTGTAGAAGTATAGATTCACGTAGGGAGGTGGAGGAAACACCATAAACACGAACTAAAGATTAAACATTATAAATTTCGGTTTATTGATTGGGAGGTGTGTATGTTATTTCTTGAGAGAGAAAGTGAAATAACACACACACCTCAATAACTGTGAATCCTCAACCCTCCAAATGTGGATAAGGAGGGTATTTATACAAAGAATACAATGACTAACTTAGCCTAAATGTCTAAACTAGTCCTTGTACAAAGAATGAAGTGCAATTCCAAATATGACAAAACTTTAAGGCTAACAATCTCTCCCCAAAGTGAAGTCATATGGGAATTGCTTACAATGTTCTCTACAAGTAAAATATAAACCATAAGCACAGAGAATAGTCTTCAAACGTCATTACTTCGTTCAGTTTGCAGAATCTTCTCAGCTTTCATTTCTTTACTTGCAGACGAACCATGTGAGCAAATCTAATTAGGGTTTAATACAGCGTGCCCTGAGTGCTCTCCCCTAATTAGTGCTCTCCCCCAAACTGACAACCTTTCTGATGATTGCCCTGAATCTGAAGAAGTCTTTTGATAATTAAATGCATTTCGTCTTTAGTCTTCTAACATGCAGCGGAAAATGTAGAACAGACTGTAGACTCGACCTTCTTCAAGATTATCCATTTGGGGGAACAGGGTATCAACATCTTCATCTCACCAAATGCATCCCAGTTATCTTTCATATGAAAAATCAGCCCATAACGTACACATGAAATGATAACACCAAAGTAACAAGTTGAACCACTGATCATCTTGATTTTGTTGCCCGAAATTGTTGAAGGTGGAAAGGTAGAAGTACGTAGAAAAAGATGAGTAGAGGATAAGACATAGAATCAACCAATTTCCGACACAAATCAAATAATTACATAAATCATTAAGCCCGATCACGTGAACTTGTTGTGAGACCTCGATGTACACATTTCTCTCCCCTGCTGGTTACGATTAATCGAAATCAGCATAATGTTGTGTACGTGAAGTATTAACTGGAAGCACTTTATCATTAAACCCAGTCAGCCTGTGAGAAGATGTCGATGAACCCAATCTAACCTCCTGAATAAAAACAACGGCTTCATGTAGTAACCACATGTGATGATAACCCAATATGATGAACTTGAGAATGAAGTAACATCGCCCAGATTTGTGACTTAAGCTTGTACTATCCTTGTGACTAAGAACGGTGTACCCGATACCCTTAACAGAAGTATCAGTACAAAACCTCTTGACATATCCTCAACTACGTAAGACACTGAGCACTACAACGTAACTCCTTAAAGTGATAGCTACTTTGTGAGAATAGAGAGAGAATCACAAAAGTAACTAGATATCCAAGTCTTCGTCACCATTAATATATGCCCAAACAAGTCATCTTCGCGTTAGGGTAGAAAGAAAGAAGATGAAATAAGTACACGCGTCCGTAAAACCTTACTTCAAACCCAAATAAATAATAAGGAATCATCCCCGTAGTCACAGCTAATAATTTAACCATTGTCATTTGATTGTGAATCTTGATCAGGATCTTTTTGGCTATACGTGGTGATGTTGAAGGTGCAGTCCGATAATATCATTTGTGATGTTGTTGTGAAAAATGCCATAAAATGCAATTCTAATGATGCCGGAAAAATTTGAGTTTAAGAAATTTTTACGCCGAAAATTCCCGAAAAATTCAAATTTTGGCCAAAAAAATTTGAATTTTGGGCCAAAATTTTCACACTTGTACCAGAATTTGAATCTCGCGTAAAAATGGACCGTTAAGTCTCCTGTGAAAAATAAATTTTACTCAAGTTTTCCCGCCAAAATACTCTCACAATTTTCCATACCATGTTTTTTTTTTGAATTGCGATAATGTTGTTCGATTGCGAGAGATTGTTGAATTGCGAAAGACAGTATCAATTTCGAAAGTCTGTTGCAATTGCGAGAAGGGAGTGCAATTGCGAAAGTCATGCCAATTGCGAGAAACCCAGCAATTGCGAGAGACTCCTCAATTGCGATAGAGTCAGCAATTGCGAGAGACTCGTCAATTGCGAGAAATTTCATTTCATCGCAATTCTTATACAAGAATGCGAGAGGCCCTGAATTGCGAGAGACATCAATTGCGAGAGAGTGGCCAATTTCGAAACTTTCCAACCACTCTTGACTTTTAGCTACATTTTCTCTTCCCCATGCTTTGCCAGTCTGTCTTTCACCAATTCCACCAACTTTGACCAATAATTCAATGAATAAGATATTCAATATATTCCAAAAACACAAATCTTATAAAAGATTATGTGATTTTCGATCAAAGAAGCTAAGAACACACCAACTTTTTGCCTTGTTCTTGCGTATGAATCCAGAAAAACCACAAAAGCTCACGTTTTTTATGATAAAAACGCAACAGTTGGGTTCATTCAAACACACAACGAACACAAGTATAGCACCAAACTCGGCTGAGATGAAGATAAAGAAAAACCGAGAATAATCACAACAAAAATCACCTTAATCACCTTGAAAACACCACGAGCAGCCACCCGGTTAGCTCTTGATACCAATTGTAGAGGTATAGATTCACGTACGGGAGGTGGAGGAAACACAATAAACTCGAACTAAAGATTAAACATTATAAATTTCGGTTTATTGATTGGGAGGTGTGTATGTTATTTTCTTGAGAGAGAAAGTGAAATAACACACACACCTCAATAACTGTGAATCCTCAACCCTCCAAATGTGGATAAGGAGGGTATTTATACAAAGAATACAATGACTAACTTAGCCTAAATGTCTAAACTAGTCCTTGTACAAAGAATGAAGTGCAATTCCAAATATGACAAAACTTTAAGGCTAACATGAAGATAGTTCTTATCGATTGAATAGAAAGACCTTTCGTTCATACCACTCGCTCGATTCTTATTAATAAATTCTCACATACTTTTCATGTTTAGAGAGAAAGAAAATAAGTTTCCTCGTATATTACGTATGTTTTAATTTATATGCTTTTATAACTTAAATAATGTGTACAATTAAATTTAACAAATTAATAACATTTTTTTACTAATTTCAAGAGTATTTCAATGGTTTTTTACTTTAACGACGACATGTCCTCACCAATGGCAAAATCACGTAATCAGTTTCATTTAATTACGTACTAAGCTGTTAAATAAATATATATTAAGTGGTCAACGTTTTGGTCAACCTTTTAGCGAGGACACGCCGAAAGATTGGTGGGAAAAATGAGAGTGAAATGAATAAAGTATAGCAAATGGTTAAAAAATAAAGTCGATAATAGTCAACCTTTTGGCGACGATATGTCCTTGCCATTGGCTTCGGTCAAAATTCCTTACTTTTTTTTTTTGACAAAGTCAAGTCTGGAACCGGATCTTTTTGTCGTTTTGTGATCGTGTCCTCGCCAATTTCTTCATCGTTCGTTCTACTTATTGTCGTAGTGACAAGGGTGACCAAGTTTGTAAGAGTTTGTGACTATCATCGTTAAAATATAAAAAGTCTCAAGTTCGCAAATGACCTTAAAATTAACACGCTAACTTTTTAAAGGAAGGTTATCTTTGGAAAAAAAAAATTATAAAAGCAAGTACACTTTTAGCATACATGAGTTTTTTTTAAAACCTATAACAAGATAATATTTCTTATTCCACAAGCAATGGTCCCCACTAAAAACGACCCCAATAATAAATTTCCAACCCCAACTTCAATAAAAACAAAACATAAAAAATTCCTACTACATATATATAAGAAGGAACAAAAAGCATGAAACCATGAATATACCTCGCACACATACACATACACATACACATACTGCGTGCAAAATATTATAACTAGATCTCAAAAGAATCATAGTTTTACGTCGGAAATAAATGGTGATTGCGGATAACAATGAGAGCATACAAAAGGTAACGACGACGGGGAATATAAGTAAGCGTTATCAGATACAGAAGCTAGAAGTATACAATGAGATCCTTCAACGACTTAAAGAAGCTGGAAATGATGAAGCCGTAAAACCTGGTTTTGATGATGATCTTTTGGCTCATTTTAATCGTCTTCCGAATAGGTAAAGATATGTTAAATCACTTAATCATATCATATTTATTTTATTTTATTTTATTGTGTTAAGTAAATGGTAACCCTAGATTTTACACTTCGCAGTTTTATAGTACATATGATACTATGTTAGATTATATGTTAGGCGCGCTAACACGCATGTATGATTTTAATGTTTTTGAATGTTTATTCAGATTAAGAATTTTCATATGCATAAAATGGAACACTTGTGAATTTTTGAACTAATATATTTGTGAAAGTACGCTGCTATTAGATGTTTTAACCAAATGTTTTTGTTCATAAGATGATCATCAAATGAAAGTACGTTGTCCATAAGTAGTCAATGTTACAATCGTCTCAATGATGTGGAAGGTGTTTACCTTCTTCAAAGCAATGAAATTTCAGTCTGGATCTTTCTAGCTAAGATCCGTATCTATGCATTACTTTATTTAGCAAAAATAAGAACAAATAGCCGTCTTTGTTTATTTGGGTTTTGTATAGCTGTATATAGTGGCGGAGCCAAGAGACAAATTCAGGGGTAGCGAAATACGAAAATTTGTTTAGGGGTAGCGAAAATTTGTTTCAGGGGTAGCGAAACCGCTAAAAAATGGCCAAAATCGCTAAAAATTCCACTACCGGGTAAAAGTTCAGGGGTAGCGACCGCTACCTCTGGATTACACATGGCTCCGCCCATGGCTGTATATAGGTTTTTACAATCATATAATCTTCTTAGATATTATTGTTTGTGTGTGGGTGAGTGAGAAGGGGGGGGGGGGTATGTTTTTTGTAACTCAAACACACAAATTAAATAAGGCGATATCACATTTAAGCTTTTCTATTGAAGTACGATGCATTGTGTGGAACTTGTGAAAATTCATTGACACCGGGTACAGAAAAAGTAATCTCATACACTACAACAAAAGAGAGGACGGGCGAGGAGAGTTTCTGCGGGGACGCCCCTGTCCTCGCCGAAAGTCGCTAAACGACAAAAACTATGCTGAGCTGGCACAAAGTCTCGCTGACCGTTTACTAAATTTTCAACGCAACTTTTCGGCGGGGACATGTCCCCGCCGAAAGTGTTTCCCATATTTGACAAAGTTTGACCAAACTTAGAACGCTTAATTGTTCCCGCGTTTTTTTCCCGCTCCCACTTTCGGCGGGGACATGTCCCCGCAGAAAGTAAAGATGCACAGTTCTGGGTTTTTGGTCCCCGCCGAAAGTATTAAGCATTTTCCCCCCTAAAAGCTCACTTTATCCCGCCAATATTTTCTGGCTTTTGGCGGGGACATGTCCCCGCCAAAAGTGCTGGCGCCAATTTTTCCCGCCAAGGTTTTACTTATATATAACCTAACCGATCATCCTCAAATCGGCAAAACACAAATAACCAAATCACTAATTCCCACAAAACACACATAACAATGAATGGTTACACGCCGGAAGATGAGTGGTCAAAGGTTTTATCATCGATGCTCCTCTTTAATGAAGTTCTTAATGAATATGGCTACGAAATTTATGATGAATATGGTTCTTATAAGAACTGTGCACCGTGGATGAGAGACCGGATTCTGGAATGGCTGAGGAAAAAGCCGTACTACAGAGAGTATTTGGAGGCTGTTGCTGATGATGAAGCTGAAAGCACGTTGGACACCAAACTTGATGATCTGGGAAATAGGGTAACAAATCTCGAAGATACGTTTGAACATATCAAGCAAAGGAAAGTAAGGAAGGGAAAAGATGGTGCAAGTTCTAGCAAAGCGGGAAGTAGCAGCAAAAAAAAAAGAAAGAATGGGCAATGTTTGTTAATACTTTCGTACAAGTTCTAGCAAAGCGGGAAGTAGCAGCAAAGTGGTATATGTCGTGTGTTGTTTCGTTTGAGTTGTTTCGTTTGCTTGTCGAGTTGTTTTGTTTGATATGTTTCGTTTGCTTGTCAAGTTGTTTCGTTTGAGTCTGTATGAAATGTATGTGGTTGAGAACTCTTGCGTGTTTTAAATAAAATGTTTGCCTTCGTGTTTGTTAATTGTGATATTGTTCCTTCAAATAAGCTCATAAACCCAAACACCCTTTTGGTGTGGAAATAAGCAATCCCAAACACCCCTGTTTGGACAACATAAACCAAACGGCCCTTGTGGGCTGCTGTTAACCAAACAACATAAACCAAACACCCCTGTTTGGACAGCATAAACCAAACGGCCCTTGTGGGCTGCTGTTAACCAAACAGCATAAACCAAACGGCCCTGTTTGGACAGCATAAACCAAACGGCCCTTGTGAGCTGCTGTTAACCAGCTTCTTTTAACCAAAATGGTCATGGTTGCAACAACAACAACATTTTATTAAACAACAACAACAACAACAACAACAACAACAACAACAACAACAACATTACATATGAAGATTGTCCATGTCACCTAACAGCTCACGGAGTATTGCAGCCGACTGACATGCGTGGTCGGGGTCGTCGGGATTCGTTGCCATTTCAAGTCTTGCCTCCAGCATCCTTACTCTTGTCTCTAGCACCTGCTTTTGTGTCTCCAGCATGTTTATCCTAAGATCTTTTTCATTACAGTTTGAGCACCCTGTTGGTGCAGATCCAGAACCATGAGATGTTGAAGCAGAAGAGGTTACTCGTAACTGCTCATCAAATTCACTCTTCCACATAAAATATCCACATCCATGATCTTTTTCTCTTGGCTGTCACATAAATAATGTAATTATATGATTGTTTGTATATTTACATAAATAAGAAATGTATAATTGTTCACCTTCGAAAGAGGACATGCATAATATTCCCATCCAAATGTATCTGGTTGATGTGATTTTCTTTTTTTATATTTCCTGCTCCACAATTACACATAAAAGGATTATATCGCTGCATCTCAGATTTTGAAATTGGTGTGAAGATATGAGGTTTGGTGTTATCAGGTGGTGATGGGGGATGAAGGAGGTGATGTTGTTGCTGTTGTGAGAGAGAGGGAGGGAATATAAGATATAGATTGGGTCTGCAAATGAGAGAGAGGGTTTATCATTTATTTGCTGTTGTGGATAAGAGTTTTTAGATTTTATGTAGATTTTGGATAAGATTTTTTGGATATTAAAGAGGATAAGGTTTATCATTTATTGGTGGGGACATGTCCCCGCCAAAAGAATTTACGAAAACAGTATATTACATTTTTTGGCGGGGATATGTCCCCGCCAAAAGAGGTTAACACAACAGTACATTTATGAGAGATCAACCTAGATAGCTAAACATCTCATGTACAACCATATCATCTTGGCTCATTCGTTAAACATCTCGTGTACAACCATATCATCTCGGCTCATTCGTTAAACATCTCGTGTACAACCATATCATCTCGGCTCATTCGTTAAAAATCTCGTGTACAACCATATACATTTGTGATAGTAAGTTGGTGTCACATGCATTTAGCTGAATGTTTTCACCGTTTTTGTGCATAAGTAGATCATCACAGCAATCCGTCTTTGTTTAGTTAGTTATATAACAACTGGTATATCGATTATGCCCAGTTTTAAAATCTTTTGAATATTACTATTTTTTTATTTAATGCAACTTGGAATACTTAATTAGTCTAGTTTGTGGATTGGAAACTAAAGTTGAAATGCCAAAGTGTTTGTTCTCTATACTCTATTTTTAATTAAGGCACGCAACAAAATTTGAACATTTAATTTATATGCGGTGCATTTTCTATGCTGAATGAAGGTATGCAGTTGATGTAAATGTTGAAAGGGCAGAAGATGTACTCATGCACAAGCGATTACTGAGTCTAGCACATGATCCTGCTAATGGGATTGCATTCGACGTCCGAATAGTACAGGTATATTTGATTTAACAATAGTACCATCATTGAATATATAATCATTTACAATAGTCGATTTCTTGCTGGTTTGCGTTTGTATATAACAATTCCTGCTCCTTCCATCCCAGATAGTAATTTCCGTTTATGGGTAGTTGGAATGGCTTTCTTACTTTAGTAAAAACCCATATATCATATGATTTACGATCTTACATAGTTTCTACTGAACATTTGAGTTTTTGTTATAAAGCTTAAAAACGAGGATATATGTTTGGTACGGATGCAGTGAATCACTATTGATTCATTGGCATGAGTAAACATATTACAGTAGAAAAAGTGTGAAAGAAGTTTCCTTCTAACTAGAAAGTGCCGGTGATACCTTAATTTATAGCAATGCATTAAAGCCTTGTAAAAAGGTAAATTTGCAGGGAAGTCCAAAACTGCATGCACTTAGGTATTATCCATTTGCAAATCTGCAGTTACATGTGCTATGCCTGTATAAGTAATGTTGGCCATCTCTTTACATTTTGCATGCTGCGCAAGTCATCTCTATGCCACCAACATTAGTCTTCTACAGTTATTAATCACATGACGCCGTGATGACATCGTTATTTGAAAATTACTAACGTGAAAATTGTGTACTAGTTATCTTGTACTGATTTAAACTTTAAGCTTTCAAAAATCTGATAACTGGAACTCTCAGGGGAAAAAAAAAACATTCTGTTAATATATTTTGACCCTGACGGTCAATTATTAGTTATTTGACGTGTGTACACATTTTTTTATTTCACTCCACCTTGCTAGGTATTTCCTTCTTTTTTGTTACCTCATGTAAAAAATTGATTGAATATATAATCGTTGTTATTTAAATCATTCTTTCTTTACTGGTGTAACAAGTCTAAATTATATTGCTTCTATGCAGGTTTCTACAGTGACTGAGAGTAACTCAGATGATTTAGTCAATTGCAGCTCACCTGGGAAGCAAATAGCCCAAAGGTACAATTGTAGATACATGGACATTATAACCTACCAGCATAAATTAATTTGTTAGACAACTAAATCTTTATGCAAGTGTCACTTAAATGGTTACTTAAATGGTTATAAATACTCCGTGCGGTCCATTTTAAGTATCTACTTATTGTTTCTTTTCTTGTCCATCTTATGTCTTTTATATTTTTGGGATCTTCAAATTTTTTAAGTGATGATAAATTTTATGACAGCATTCATCCACCACCTGCCTTTGGGTCATCACCTAATCTTGAAGCCCTCGCTCCTGAAGCATCAGGCCAGAGTGAGAATGCTGATATAGATAGCCACACAAACTTTTACAGGTATATATATTAGTGATGCTGATATTTTTCGTGAGTCTAGGAAGGCAGCCTGAAACAGTAATCATTTTTCACTTGAGATTTAGACTCCACTGGTAAATGCCCAGTAAAATGCCATGTCTTCTTATGAGAATCACTATTATTTATGGCTTGTTATACATACTGTATTAGTTGACATTAACCGATTAACTAATGCATTAGCAGCAATAAGTATGATTCAGTTCAAATATTTTTCTCAAAAATAGGTATCAAGTTGAATGCTATATTAATTTTCACTATATTATATGCTATTTGAACTTTCCTATGTACATTTGAGTTGCAAGCTATATCTATTTCTCCAACACCTTTGGTTAAAACTGTTATTGTTTTTCTGTTTTATGGCCTTATACACACTTTGTTTGTATGTGATCATACTCAAGATTTAATTAGACTTTTGGCTGAGGTTATAAATGGATAACACTTATGTTATTTATCAAACAGCTTACTCAATGTTTTTTATTATTACACAGGCCAATGCATGAAATCACCTTTTCAACGGATGACAAGCCGAAGCTTCTGAATCAGGTACTTATTTGTTCCTTGACAACAATTGGATCCACACATTGACTGGAGTTTTTATTTTCCATATGCTTAATCTGTACATTCTACATTAGTGGGCACTTTAACAAAAGGGCATGCTTATTTCACTAAATGGCTTCTTTACACGACATCCTTTTGGTGCCTTTGTTTATTTATTCAAGAAGAGGAATTTCATATGATTAGCATGCCTTCTTTTAGCCTAATTTATTTTATTTGCCCGATATTTGGTTAATTTTTTGAACACAAATTAAACTCTAATTGTATCTAATGCTTGATCTCAATTGCAAGGCTGGTACCAAAAAACTTAATGTCTTTTTGTAATGATCAAGAATCGACTTTTAAGACCTTCTGGAGGTCGAGGTGATGCAAAGTAGGCTCGATCCATGGTTGTTTTAGTGAGAGAGTAGAGAGAAGGTGGGGAAAGTTGAACTTTGGATATTATTGCTAAGGATAAGAAGTTCACAGCCACACCCCACAAGATAAGACTTGTGGGGTATTTATATGCCATACAAGACAACTTTAAGAGTATTACATTATCAGTCCTTGCATTTTATGCATTCTAGTTGTCTATTTCTAATTCACGTAAATATCGCCCAGCTTCATTTCTAACAATCTCCCTCCAGCTGGAGATATACGTGAATTGGTTACAATGATTCCTAACAAGTACATAAAACGATGAATACAATGCTAAGGTAGAGCAGTTTCCTTTCTTTTGAGGATGTCTTCACAGCTCTTGATCTTCTCGAATCTTTCTCAGCTTGCTTTACTTGCCGGATCACTGTAATTCTCTAATTGGGTTATTACTCCCTCCCAATTAGTGAGGCATTTTCTTTTACATGCTCCCTCCCAAATTGACAACCCGTTTGATATAGCCCTGATGCTTGTAGAAGAAGTTTCTCTGAAATATTGCCAAATTGTCTTCAGTCTCTTGCACAGCGAAAAATGGATTATAGACTGATGACTTGTAACTTCTTCACAGGTTTCTTTGGGGAGCATCATATCGACATCTTCAGCTCACTTAGAATGCTTCGAGTTCTTCAATAAACAGCCCCGATGTACACATTTCATACATTTCTCCCTCCAGGATGATGACGATCTTTCGGACTCATCCTACATATGTGTACATAGACATATCAACTAGAAGCAACAAAAAAATCAATACCCCAAGAGTTGATGTCGATAACTATTCTCTCTACAATTCTCTTTCGATCAATCTCTTCTCAAACCTCTTGAATCAAAACAACGGCTTTAGTGTAGTGACTACTGATGGAGAAACCCACTATGACGAACTTGAGAATGAAGTAGAATAACCCAAACTTGTGACTTAAACTTGCACTGTTGTATGACTAAGAACCTATACTGAGCACTACAACGTAACTCCTTAAAGCATAGGTCGTTTCATATACCCATCCATCCTTCCTTAACTGTATATGAACATCTCTTGAATTATCCACATCTTTGTGTGACACTGAGTACTACAACGTATCTCCTTTAAGTGATAGTTAGTTAGGTCTTCGTCCATCCTCCCCTTGACCTATGAAAACTAGATAACCCAAGACTTAATCACTATTCTATAAATGCTCAAACAAGGATCTCGAAGAATCATGCATCTAACCAACCCCGATATCTTCAAGATACTAAGTACACGTACCCGTGATATTCCACTTCAACTTCAAGTAAGTAATAATGAATCATCCTTGTAGTCATAGTTGATAATTTAGCCATTGTCATTTGATTGCGATTCTTGATCAGGATCTTTTCGGCTATACGTGGTGATGTTGAAGGTGTAGGCCAAAAATATTATTTGTGATTTTGGTGTGAAAAATGCCATAGAATGACATTCTAATGATGCAGGAAAAATTTGAGTTTTAGAAATTTTTACGCCGAAAATTCCCAGAAAAATTCGAATTTTTGCCAAAAAATTCGAATTTTGGGCCAAAATTTTCACTCTTGAACCAGAATTTGAATCTCGCATAAAAACTGACCGTTAAGTCATTCCTCAAATTTAAATTTTACTCAAATTTTCCCACCAAAAAACTTTATTTATTTTTATTTTTTTTGCAATTGCGAGATGAAGGTCCAATTGCGAGAGGAGCTTGAATTACGAAAGATTATTGAATTGTGAAAGCCAGTATCAATTGCGAGAACAATTGCGATAAAATCCCAATTGCGAGACCAATTGCGATAAAACCTCAATTGCGAGACCAATTCCGAAACTGAATTGCGAGATCAATTCCGACACTGTGAAGCAATTGCGAAGCTGTTATGCAATTTCGAAGAAGTGGCAATTGCGAGAGAGTTCAATTGCGAGGCTGTCAGCCAATTCCGAAGAAATGACCAATTCCGAGACTGAGTTCAATTCCGAAGGAATTACCAAATGTGAAACTCAGTTGCAATTTCGAAGAAGTCACCAAATGCGAGAGTTTTGGCAATTGCGAGAATTATCAGCTTACCAACTCTCGACTTTTAGCCACTTTTTCTCTTCCCCATGCTTTGCCAGACTGTCTTTCACCAACTTTGACCAATAATTCACAAACCAATGAATATTCTAATTAAATATCCAAGAACACATCTTCCAAAATCTTGTATAATTTCTGTCGATCTAAATACTTAGAACACAAAAGAAATTTAGCCATAAAACACAAGATGTGTGTGAAGAACAATCGCAGATCCACAACCCAACTCGCAAGAACATCAACAAACACAACCTTTAATCTTCAAAATGTGTACGAATTCAAGATAAACACCAAAAGGTCACGTTTTTATGAAGAAAAAAAAAACGCAACAGATGGGTCTCCTTTAACATAAGTCGAACACAAACAAGATAGAACACAACAAAAATCACATTATTACCTTAAAACACACCACGATTCCCCAAGAATCTCCCAAGTTTGCTCAAGATACCAATTGTAATGATCAAGAATCGACTTTTAAGACCTTCTGGAGGTCGAGGTGATGCAAAGTAGGCTCGATCCATGGTTGTTTTAGTGAGAGAGTAGAGAGAAGGTGGGGAAAGTTGAACTTTGGATATTATTGCTAAGGATAAGAAGTTCACAGCCACACCCCACAAGATAAGACTTGTGGGGTATTTATATGCCATACAAGACAACTTTAAGAGTATTACATTATCAGTCATTGCATTTTATGCATTCTAGTTGTCTATTTCCAATTCACGTAAATATCGCCCAGCTTAATTTCTAACAATCTCCCTCCAGCTGGAGATATACGTGAATTGGTTACAATGATTCCTAACAAGTACATAAAACGATGAATACAATGCTGAGGTAGAGCAGTTTCCTTTCTTTTGAGGATGTCTTCACAGCTCTTGATCTTCTCGAATCTTTCTCAGCTTGCTTTACTTGCCGGATCACTGTAATTCTCTAATTGGGTTATTATTATTATTATTATTATTATTATTATTATTATTTTTTTATGTTAAAGCTTCATATATTAAACACACATACACACTGTGAGCCCCTCCCTCAAATGAGGAAATTGTGCTTTAAA
>CP139509.1:155791058-156033417 GCA_021014915.2 Artemisia tridentata subsp. tridentata
GACGCCCTTGATCAAGTTAAAGCGTGACGCCGTCAGAATTCACATGCTATTTTCACTGGCTTATCATGAGTAAATTTCACGTCCACTTTTTCTTGCCAAGGCATGACGCCGTCTGGGGTTAAATGTGACGCCGTCAAAGGTAACTTTTAGCCGATTTTTGAGACTTTGCCGTTTTCTTCACTTTTATGCTCCAAAAACGTCCAAAATGCCTCCTTTTCCAGATTTCTCCTCAAAAGTACCTAAAATGACAAAAGGAACGATTTAGGGCGATATTTGATCAAATAAATACGATTTAGGGCTTAAATGACCCCTTAAAAGCGGTACACTTTTCGCTTCATCAAATACCCTTACACTTGAGATTTGCTTGTCCTCAAGCAAATGCGCTTTTATTCTAATCAAAATACAAGTTAGGGGTCATTTAATGCAAACATAAAAGTAATTACAACAAATAATCGTTCCACTTCAATCATAATAAGCACGGAGATTACAAACTAGCACCTCACAAGTAGTGTTTAGATACTCACATCTCTCAAGTGTCATCAAAATAAATCTCATAAATGAAAACGGATAATATCTCTCACTACCTGTCATAGCAAATAGATTACCATAGGCTTGGGAAAGGATCGATAACCTCCTCCACTAGGCGTAAGCACCTAAGATAAACTATCAAAGAGGGCTTTTAAATGGGTTATAACGTTAGGTGTAGGGAAAAGGAAAACACGGTTTTGTTGGATACGGGATATTTTACTGGTGGCGAGTTAAAAATCTTGATCAATTACATGTACTATACAATGTTGCTAAGCCAAGACTAGACTCAATCTTAAGCTAAAAATGAAATAACAAAAACAAAAACAAAAACATAAAACAAACATAAAATGAAACGGGATGGTAGTCCGTATGTTTTTTCTATTTTTCATTTTCTCATTTTTTTGTGTTTTTCTTGATTTTTTCGATTTTTTTTTTTTTTTTTTTTTTTTTTTTTTTTTTTTTTTTTTTTTTTTTGCATACACTTTTGCCCTACCATCCAAAATAATACATCATAGAGGCATTGCATCCCCTTACACTTGAACTTTTACATAACTTTACAAATTACTATTCTAATGACTCGAATTAAGATGATTGAAAAACTTGGAGTACTTTTAAAATATTTAGCACATATGGGGGTAATAAATGATGTTCTTCCCCATTACTCCATTACACTAGTACTTTACCCATGAGTCCCAATCGTCCCAAAACAATATGTACAAGGATATGACTCGACTTAGCAACCATGTAATCAACTAGATAATTAACTTGGGTTTAAACAAATGTTGTAACAATAATGCACTAAAAATGAGTGCATACAAGGTAGGCTAAGGCGATTTGGGTGTACATTTTAGTGGGGTGTAACAAATTCTTCCTTTAAGTAAAATGCTTAAAGGTCGAAACGAAAAGATAGGCTCTGAGGGGTGTACTAGGGGTATCGTGTACTAAAAATGAGTACAACGCAAAGGGGTGTGGGAGAATTACTTGACCAATGTAGCCAATGTAATTATAACAAAAACACAGGTGTAAAACAATGGGTTAATCCTAATGCCTCTTATCATGTAGTAAATCTAACTACACGAATGTAGTCTCACTTGTGGCCTTGGAATGGTCCTAACGCAAGTTCTAGAATCTAAGTGCTACCGGTACACACATCATAGCATAAATGCTTTTCCTACCAATTCTAGGGGCGAACCTCACATATTTGGGGGTGGAAAATTTTTTAGTGGTACGGTTTTTGTGCTAGTCATATAACTCCTATCCATGAGACGCTCATTAAGATCAAAGTTTCACTCCTACATGTTGTAAAAAATTTTAAATTTGGCACTAAAATTACCTTAACAAGTATTTCTCTCAGTTTTATTACACATCTACTATTAAACAAACAAAAATCAAGCGCAATTGTATTCTCTAAAATCGTACTTTTACCCCCCCTTACACTTAAGATGAACATTGTCCCCAATGTTCAAATAACAAGATGTAAAAGTAAAAAGTAAAAGAATGAAATCAAATACTCCCCTGATTCGCTTGTGGATAATGAAATTACACGGTTAGATCTTCCTCCAAGGAGAATGTTGAAGCTCCATGACTAATGCATCGCCACAAGCTTGATTCCATAAACATCTCCTTGTCCAAAATAACCTGTTAAACCTGAGAAAACAAACACGAAAACCTGCATAACATCGGCGGGATAAAATCTATATATAAGGATATAATGCTTGTGGAATGATAATTTTGCAGATTCCTGGAGATTATAAGTTGGAGATTTTAATAAAAACTTTTTATGAAAACAAAACTTTCAAAAATTTCTGGAAATTAAATCTGACGCCGTCAGGTTATAAACCTTGACGCCGTCAGAAATGACCTGACAAAAATTTTCATTTTAAGTTTCCGGAAAATTTCTGGAAAAACCTTTACCTTACTTCCTGGAAATCCTGCAAAACATCATTATGACTCGATACAAGCATTTGACTCAAACAAATACTGATATGCATGTTAATTTATTATTATTACGATTCATGTTAATTTGTGTTCTAATAAACCGATTTAGATTTCCCTTACACTTAACTTTTGCAAAATACCTTTATATGTAGTTAAGACGAAGTTAAAAACAAAATAAAGCATTTTCACAAATTACTTTTGAACATGAATCAATACTAATAAAAATTAAACACACATACGGAAACAAATAAAAACAAACAAACAAACGAAAAAACACACAAAGCAAATAAAACAAATAAAGCTTGGGTTGCCTTCCAAGAAGCGCTTTTCTTTATTAACGAGTCTTGTAGCTAGACTCAAAGTCACGTACATTACGTGACTCCATCATCGGTCACGGTTCCTAGGCCATTCTCCTTCCCGGTTTTATATTCCGGTCCTAATTTCAAACAATCCTTGTAGAAACCGAATATCCTTTCCATAACATAGTCTACTCCTTTACTTCTATCCTCATCATTCCTATAGTAGACCGCTTGCTTGAGCTCCTTCTCAACATTTGACAAGTGTTGGAATTGTTCTATCTTATATGGCATTTGGTAGCTTACTTCATCGGTCTCATCCTTAAATCTAACTATCCCTAAGGAAGGTTCATAAGTCATTCTAGAGACCTCAACAAATGGTTTTCCAAAAACCACTTGAGTCAAGGATGCATCGACTATTGGGCGGATATCTTCTACAATTACAAAGTCGGTGACATAGGTGAAGTTTCCTACATAAACTGGTAATCCCTTAACTCTTCCCGTGAAGTTACTCATCCAACCCTTGTCAGGGAACATCCTATACCCAAGTTGATTTTTCATTATCAAGTTGTAGTGGGCTCTAGTCATGATGTTTATGGGCGATCTAAGGTCTATGTAGGCTTTCCACACATGCAAGTGTCCGATGTTGCATGGTATGTTGAGATTAGAAGGGTCGCCTATTTCAATGATTGGTCTACCTAGGAGGTATGGTGCCTCGGGGTCATCGAATAAGTTTGTATGATATGCGCGCTCTTCCTTAGTGGGTAGCCTATCGAAGTAGTCCTCATCATCATCTACTTCTTCAATCTCACTTGTCCTAACTTCCTTATCAACCTCGACTTTCTTATCCTCATCCTTAGGTTCACTATTATCCTCATTCCTATCAATTGGTTTAATAGTGACAATGTTGACAAAGTGGACGTGTTTGGATGAAGAGGGGTCTTTTACTTGGGGTCCGCTATTTGTGTTCCTAGCGTCCTTATGTGGAGGTGATAACACTTGGTTATGGAGAGCTTTCAACAAGTTGTCAATTTTATTGGTCATCTCCGTTTGTTGTTGATTGAATTCGGCTTCAAACTTGGCTAAACGAGCTTCTTGAGATGCCATAAATTGAGACATCAATCCTTCAAAGTTATCGGTACTACCATTGCCGGAAGGATTGTTGTTGAAAGTACGGTTCGAGTTGGAACCGCTTGATTGGAAACGATTAGGTGGGTTGGAAGAATTGGTTTGTTGTGTGTTTTGGTTTTGTTTCCACCTAAGGTTCGGGTGATTTTTCCATGAGGGGTTGTATGTATCACCGTAATGGTTTGGCTCGGGTTTGAAAGTGTACCACTTGTCTCCCGCTCCGTCGGTACGCGAGGATGCGTAGTCCACAAAAGCTTGTTCGGGGAGTTCCATGCAATCACGAGTGTCGTGGGGACCACTACATAATTCACATGAAGAAGTGATTTTGTTCACTTGGCTTGAAGGGTTAGGAGCCTCGTAGGATTTCATGAGAAACTTGACTTGGTCTTCAAGTTCTATGATCCTACGGTCAGAAGTGCTTGAATTGTTCGAAGGCAAAGATATTGCCTTGACCGTTTTATTCAAATCACGGGGATCACTCCAACTTTCGTTGTCATAAAGAGCAAGATCCTCTAGGAGAGCCCATGATTGTTCCGCACTTAGATCACGTAGCTTGCCACCGGCCGATTGGTCAATGGTTTGCCTCGTGGAGAGATTGATATGGTCATAGAAGATTTGGACTTGGAGCCAAAGTTCTATGCCATGGTGAGGGACCTTTTGGAGTAAGTCCTTGAATCGAGTCCATGCCTCGTAGAGAGTTTCGCCTTGACGTTGTTGGAACATCAAGATATCATTCCTTAGCTTGGTAGTTCTTCCCGGTGGGAAAAACTGAGCAAGGAAACGAGTGGTGAGATCATCCCAAGAGGTGATGGATCCTGCGGGTTGACGTTCTAGCCATTGACTAGCTTGGTCCCGCAAAGAGAATTGGAAGAGACGCAATCGGGTCGTCTCTCGAGTGGCAACATCAAGGTCTATAGAATCAACGATTTTGAGAAAGTCCTTGAGATGTTGATTAGGATCTTCAGAACGAAGTCCATGGAATGCGCATCCGCTTTGCACCAACCAGATGGTGTCGGATCGCAAGGGTGTGATATTGGCTCCTTGAGTGAGCTCAATGGTGTTTCGATAGCCGTGGTGGCTAGGACGGGAATACTCTCCTAAAGTACGCGCTCTAGGAGGTGGTGGTGGTTGTTGTGGTGGTGGGTTGTGGGGGTTAAGGATATTACCATCTTCCATGATGTCGGATGGTAATGGTTACGAACAAAGACACGAAGAAAATAGATAGACTAAAGAAAATCTAGAAAAATAAAATAAAAATCTCACTAGAAAGGAATTTAGTGAGTAGACCTAATAGAAATAAAAATTCAACCTAAACAATAACTATTCCCCGGCAGCGGCGCCAAAAACTTGATGCGTGGTTTTGTAACCTTACAACAGGTTTTACCTCTCGAGGGATCTCAAGAGGCTTACAACCCCACCAGGCAGTGTACCTGACCGATGTAGTATAGTGTAGTGGTAAGTACGGGGGATTGATCGTTCTCCACAGGGAATAGTGTTCGTTAGGTATGAAAGACTACTCTAATAGGTCTAAGGGTTGAGGAAGATTCTTTTTGTGTTTTTATAATTTTTTATGAAAGCAAGTAAAATCTCGGGTTTGAAAGAGTGGGCGGAATTAGTTGCTAGTCAACTAACCCAAAATTACTACGGATGCAAATAAAATAAATAACTGAAAATAAAATGTGGTGAGAAACTTATGTGTAGAGAAATGTGTTTACTTAGATTTCCTTACTCCCTAACTATCTTTTACCGGTTAATTAGTGTGTATTAGTCGCGTGGATGACGGGTGTATTCCTTAATACCATTTGTGGGGTGGCGTACGTACTTCCCCAACTCTACAAGCTCCTACTTCACTCCTATGTCGAGCCGGCTAGGAAGCTCCTAACATGGGATCACTAGAATTCGCTTGTGCATTAAATACAACCATAAAAACCTTTAGTACGCATTTGGTTCATGTTTCTTAAGACGTTCAAGCAAGTTACCGAATAGGAAGTTAGCCAGTTTTCTTAAGCCTAACATAGATAAACAATCATCCAATACAACTAATAACACACTAATAACCAATAATCAATAGTTAGGTTTCATTAGATCTAAGCAAACACAAGATAAATTTAGCCTAACATGTTAATCAAAAGACAAGAATAAGATAAAATCAAACAACACATAGACATATTGAATGATTAATTGATAACTTATCTTCAATGTAACATGGAAGATCTCAAGGCAAAAAGCCTTGAAAAAGAAGCTAAATTCGTCTTAGGGTTTTCTCCCAAAATTCCACACACTAAGCTCTCCCTTAATGACAAAAAATTAGAAAACTATATATAGATTTTTGGATCTGACGGCGTCACGTTATGGAGTGTGACGCCGTCACCTCGCCGCTTTTAGGGTTCCCGGATGACCTTCTTGACGCCGTCCCTCTTTAGCTCTTCAAAAATCCATTCTGGCTTATCAAGGCTTGACGCCGTCAGCTCGTGAACGTGACGCCGTCCCCTTTTGATTTAAGCCGTGACGCCCTTGATCAAGTTAAAGCGTGACGCCGTCAGAATTCACATGCTATTTTCACTGGCTTATCATGAGTAAATTTCACGTCCACTTTTTCTTGCCAAGGCATGACGCCGTCTGGGGTTAAATGTGACGCCGTCAAAGGTAACTTTTAGCCGATTTTTGAGACTTTGCCGTTTTCTTCACTTTTATGCTCCAAAAACGTCCAAAATGCCTCCTTTTCCAGATTTCTCCTCAAAAGTACCTAAAATGACAAAAGGAACGATTTAGGGCGATATTTGATCAAATAAATACGATTTAGGGCTTAAATGACCCCTTAAAAGCGGTACACTTTTCGCTTCATCAGTAGTCGTGAAGAAGAAGTCGCGAAGTAGTCGTGAAGAAGAAGTCGTGAAGTAGTCGTGAAGAAGAAGTCGTGAAGAAGAAGGTGTGATTAAGTCGTGTATAAGTTGTGAAGGTGTGATTAAGTCGTGTATAAGTTGTGAGATTGGTTCTAGCTACGATTAGAACCCGACATCTAGCTTTGTGTCGTTAAGCCGGTGTAAGCTAAAGTTGTGTAAGGTATTCTCCGCCATAAGGGAGCTTGTTGACATAGTGAAGAAAACTCTCGAGTAGGTGACTCGGGGAGTGGAGTAGGGCAAGGAAGGTGACCTTGTAGCCGAACCACTATAAATCTCTTGTGTCTCGGTTAGATCTTTCCATCTCTATCTTTCATTTTATTTTATTACCTTACTTGCATTGCTTGCTTATATTTACTTATATTTGCTCATATTGTTCAAGTGTTGAGTTCAAATAAATATCGAATCGAAATTTTTAAAAGATAAACAAAAGTTTTTCATAAATTAAAAAGACGTAAAACTATTCAACCCCCCCTTCTAGTTTTCCACAGTTTTGATATTTGTGTATGCTTACACACTCCCACATTACTTAGTATGGCTTCATATGTGTTTGTAGTTTAATTTTTATGTGATTGTTTATTAATGTAACTATTTATGCTAGTATCACAAGTGTATGTCTAAGTTTAGGTATAACATATATGTGTAACAGATCATTGTATATCTGTGGATATCTACACGTATATGTTCCGTATGCCCGTTTATGATCTTCTGTGTGTATATAGATGTTTTGTATGTAGGTATACGGACATGTATATGCGTGAACGTGTATATGTAGGTTTAGGTACACTATTTATGTGAGTATCACAAGTGTATATGTAGGTTTAGGTATAACATTTATGTGTAACAAATCATTGTATTATGTGAATATCTACACGTATATGTTCCGTATGTCCGTTTATGACCTTATTTGTTTATATAAATGTTTTGTATGTAGGTATAGATGCGCATATGCATGAACATGTTTCTATAGCAAAAAAATAAAAGAAAACGCTTATGTTTGTGGGAAAGTCGTTGGTAATTTCCCACTGATTACCTACCGATTTAATAAATTCGTGGGAAATTTGTGTGTAAATACCCATGGATTTCCCACAAAAAATATAGTTTTTACGTTTGTGTATACTTACACATTTCCACATTACTTTTTTTGTTTTTATACGTACGAATTTTCACATTACTCTTTAATACATTAGCTGAAGCCAACGTCGCCAATTAGCGTCTAATATGTTTCATTAAAAGATCTTTTGACTTAACGAATCATAACTTTTAGCAAAAACATACTACATGTACTATATGTCGTTGAATTATTTGCGGATTATTATGTCGTTGAATTATTTACGTGACATTAATTTAGGCACTACTCCGACTCCGGCACTAGAAAACCTAATAAGTCAAATTTAAACGAGAAACGATCACATTTTATTTTATAAACGTATTTGTTAACAAACTCGATGGAAAAACATTTTTAAGACGAACGGTGACGATTAAAAATTTAATCGGTGATGTTTAATATTTTTCGGGAATAAAAACTAGTAACCTCGAGAAAGAATAATAAAAATTATCTCGCTAGTCCTTGCACCGACTCCTCAAGTGAAATAAAATACTACACAAAGACCCCTTTTTGCAATTTCCGGTTTATTAAAATCATAAAACCCTAACCCTTATTATTTCTTTTCATTTTCATCATCACCAACCTCTCTCTCCCTCTCTCTTCTAGCCGCCGCCGGCCACACCTCAACCACCACCACCGCCGCTCCTACAACTACACCACCACCACCAAAATAACCCTCACACTCTCCTCTCTCTTTTGATACTACTCACGCGCCTCAAAAACATCCCACCTCCCTCGTATTTTTGCTACGCCGCCACCATTAACTCACCACCATCATTTCCATACCCTAAAACCTATAGATCGAGTGAAGACACGGTAAGAAAACGCGTTTTTACGCGTGGGTTGACTCACTCCGAGTCAACTCGTGGTTTATATTCATTTTTCGGGATAAAAACAAATGGGTTGATATTTCATTGAGTTTTGAACTAATAAAAATCGGTTGGTATCGATATGGGTCATGTGTGTCGCGTTTTTGTGGTGGTGTTGTGAAACCGAGAGCTTAAGCTCACTGGTTTGGGCTTACTTTTTTTTTTGGTCTTATAGTTCTTGTGGTTATGTTGTTGATATATTTGATATTATTGTTGTTTTGTTGATGTAATCGTGGAGCCGAGAACCCTTTGGGTTCGTTTGGTTCTGTCGCGTCGAGAAAGCTTGAGCCGAGACCCTCTTGGTCTCGGCAATACTTGTGGTTTTAAATAACAATTGCTAAAGAAAGGGAATTGCAAGTGCTTCATTTATAATATGTTTGTGGCTATTGTGATGTCTTTACAGGTTGAGTTGAGAAAAGATAATTATAAGCATTGTGAAATTCAAGAGGTATATATGTTTGCTTTATGCAACTTACTTGAATAAAGCATTGTGTTCACTGTTTGCTTTATGCAACTTACTAGAATTGAATTGTTGCTTTGTCATATCGAGTTATATATAGATTTGATTGGTTCTAATAAGTCAAAATTTTGTTTTTAAGTGTCTCTATAACATGTGTTCACTATTTACAGGTAAAAATGTTGTAAGAGAAGTTTTACTAGAAGAATATATAGGCTTTTGGCGAACTGAAGAGGATAAATGATGGAGGATAAAGACTCATTTTTGGAAGCATGTTCAGCAACATAGATAGCGGCTAGTATATTTTAATTGTTTTTCTAGACATTATTATCGCATTGTGAAAACTATTTGGCTGTGGTGTAATCAAAAAATTTGGTTTTGCTGGTATTGTATAACAATTTGGTGATTTATGCATTTTGGATATTTTATTTATTTTAGTTGTTTTTCCAGAAATTTATATTTGTGGCAAAAAAATGTGGGAAAGAATTGTTGGAAATCTGTGGCAAAAAAACCACAAGAAATCTGTGGCGAAAAAACCACAAATTTATGTGAAAAATGGATGCTAAAAATGTGGGAAATTAGTGGGAAAATGTCTGGGAAATCTGTGGCAAAAAAACCACGGATATATATATGAAAAAATGGACGCAGAAACTGTGGGAAATCAGTGGGAAAATGTTTGTGAGAAAGTTGTGGGAAATTAAAACCACGGATTATCCACAGTAATATCCGTGGGAAAAAAGTCAACACTCGGTGGGAAAATCAGTGGGAAAATATTTACCCACAAGGGTTTTACACACGGAATGATTTCGTGTGAAATCCGTGGAAAAAGGCCCTTACCCACGGGGTTTCCCACGGATTCTACCGTGGGAAAAACCAGTTTGTGTAGTAGTGAGATAAAGATCCATAAAAGTTCATACCGACATGATATGGCATATTGATCAACATGATCGATGAACATAAACTTTAAAAGATCTCTATCCTAATTAGTTTATACTTAAAAGAGGTTAGCTTAAGGATTTAGCTATATTAGGAAAGTTTGCTTTTCACACTGTTTTCTTGCTCTACAAGGTTAGACATTATATGTTTTAGGTTTATTTGTATCATTTTTTCTAACTCATTCGTAATAATTATAAAGGTTTAAACGTTTTGGTTTGAGTTTTTGTGTGTCGGTGGCCGATCTTGGAAGGCCATTAGCCTTTGATGAACTTTTTTTGCGCTTTAGGTTCAATTCCAGTTTACTGAGTTTCTTTCGACGGTAGTTGTTGTCAGACATCTTCAATCCCACTCACTTGGAACATTCCAAAAGTCTATTATTTAGTGTTAAAAACCTCTGAAAGATCCATTTCTACTAACCACATATATCACTTATATATTGAATAAAAAATATCGATTTAACTTGTAATAAGTAATTTTGGTTCCACAATTCACCTATATCGATACAAATGTAAATACACCACGCCATTCTATCTATAATACATTTCTCAGTGGCCCGATTTTCAAAGTTTAATAAAATATTGTTTTTTATTTGTCCGTCTGGCTAGCCCAACAGGCCCATTGCTGTAACCCAAAATCGCAAGTTAGCCCATGTTGTAGGCCGCCAGGCCCAATTTCGCTGTTTATTGTCCAGTAAAAATTTGGTTGGCCCGTTACTTTTTTTTTTCGATGAAGATATACATGTTATCCAGATCTTGGGTTTCTCAAAATTTTCGGATATACTCCACTGCCTTTTGCTCACCTCACCTCATGAACTTTCCAGAAAATTTTACACGAAACCACAATCGGCATGTAACTCCCTTCATCTTAAGCAAATATAAAGAAAAAGGTATGATTATTTTTTATTTTTTTTTTGTTTTCATAAATTTTAAAATATGGTTTTGGTTGGATCGTAATTTTTTATGGTTCTTGATTTTAATGTGGTTATGTCACCATCTCTCTGTTTGTTTACTTAATATTGAATTTGGTATTGACGATTGGATTGGAAGTTTGACATGTCGATCTTGGATTAGCATAAAAAAATTTAATATTGAAATTATTTCTTGACTTTTTTATGCAAGGTTTATTTTATTCTTGATTTATTTGTTGTTAATGTTTTGCCCTAATTTATGTTACACTTGCACGTTGGTAGACTATTTGAAGGTGAAATTAAGTGGAATGCAACAACAAAATGATAAACTCAAAAGGGTATGTAGTCTCATAAGTTTTACTTCTATAGACTTTTAATTTCAAATAAGTATGTCCTAATGAAGCAAGAACTTCAACCTAGGTGATGTGTTGGTTATGATGGTTAGGGACTGTGGTAAATGTTTGTTTTGGCCGTCGAAGGCGTTGTCGTAGCTTCTGGTAAGGAATAGTGCAATTTGTTGTTCACATTTTCTGACGAATAAAAGTGCTGTAACAAACTGGTATTTTTTTTTTCTTTTGCAGGGAAACAGCAGACACGCGCTTCTACTTGCAATGTTGCACTCTCAATCGGTCCATATGTGATACATAGTTGATTAAATCAAGCAAATTCAGCAGCTTCCTGCATCCCCAAGTACGAGTGCCGGATAACATCACATCATAGTAGGCATCTGTCAAAAAGCCGTGAATACTAGCTTTTGGTAAGAAATAGCATCGTTTGGTTGTTTACATGTCATGATGAATAGAACGACCGCAACCAACTGACCTTTTTTTTTTTTTTTTTTTTTTTTTTCTTTTGACTTTTTTTTTTTTTTTTTTTTTTTTGACAGGGAAGAATGCGCCATCGCAATGCCTAGCCCGACTGGTGCCTTAGTGAACCTGCTGTGACAAAGAGCCAGTAGGTAAAGTTATTTGCAATATTCATTAATCGTTTCTTTTTTTCCGATGCTGATTTAGTAGTTACTTCCCGATATCTTTGTCATATGAGATTTTCAGATTGCGAAAGAAATGCGTGGATGGGAGACCAGAGATCATCCTGTAGTTCATAAAATTGTAAGTTTATAAACCCTACCCGAGGGTGTTCATATGAGTAGAATTTATGAGGTTTCTTTTCTACTTTTTTATAAAAAAAAATATTTGGAAGGGGGGGGGGGGGGGGTTATCAATTTATGGGTTTGGTGTTAATTTTGATAATTTTCTATTTTTTTTAATTGCTGGCTGATGTTGATTTGGAAGCTGAAGAAGAGGATGACGATGATGCGAAAGACGGCTACATTTATTTTCCAGTCTATCTATTGTTGTTGTTTTCGAGTGTACGTATATATTGTCGAACCCGTGGACACAAAGAAGTGCATTTTATAGTTTTTTTAATATTGGGTTTCAAAAATGGTTGTAGATGGTAATGAAAGGAATGAATTTTATCAGGTTTTGGGGTTAAAGAAGAGGTGCATTGTTGCAGTCAATAATTCTTATAAGAGGCTACGACTGGTATAAATTTCATTGCTTTTATAAGTGGTTTGGTTCCTTTTTTATGGAAAACTAGAAGGGGGGGGGGGGGTTGAATAGTTTTACATCTTTTTAATTTTATTATGAAAACCTTTGTTTGTTTTTAAAACACTTAGATTTAAGATTGTATGAAAAATAAAACTTGAAACTTATTATTAGTTATATATATATTCTTTTAAATTGATTATAAAAGTTTTGGTTTCTTGAATGGAGTTTCAAATTTGATCTTTATGTGAAGTCGACCTCTAAGTAATACTAACAATTATATAAGCCTATGTGTATGAAAGTAATGACGATGTAAGTAAAGAAATAAATAAGAGATGGAAAGATCTAACCGAGACACGAGAGATTTATAGTGGTTCGGCTACAAGGACACCTTCCTTGCCCTACTCCACTCCCCAAGCACCTAGCTCGAGAGTTTTCTTCACAACTTCAATAAGCTCCCTTATGGCGGAGAAAACCTTACACGACTTTGGCTTACACGGGTTTAACGACACAAAGCTAAATGTCGAGTTCTAATCGTAGCTAGAACCAATCTCACAACTTCACAACACAACTTATTCACGACTTATTCACAACGGCTTCACGACTTGAACTCTAGGACTTCACGACTTCAACACGACCGCTTCACAACTCCTATGCTACGGCTTCACGACTTCAACACTAGGACTTCACGACTAGGACTTCACGACTTCAACACGACCGCTTCACAACTTCTATGCTACGGCTTCACGACTTCAACACTAGGACTTCACGACTAGGACTTCACAACTTCAACACGACCGCTTCACAACTCCTATGCTACGGCTTCACGACTTCAACACTAGGACTTCACGACTAGTACTTCACAATTTCAACACGACCGCTTCACAACTCCTATGCTACGGCTTCACGACTTCAACACTAGGACTTCACGACTAGGACTTCATAATTTCAACACGACCACTTCACAACTTTACTATGCTTCTACACTACTTCTTTACACCACAACCTCTTATACAACTTCCTTGCTACTTACACACTACACTAACCTAATCACTTATGTTTACACCTTATATACACACTTTACACAAATGAATGAATGATTTACAAAGTATACAAAACAAACAACTTGAGTAACAAGATGATACTAAGTTGTAATACTTCTAGTCTTGATTGATAGAAGTATTCTTCTTTTGCACTTGGATGGTGGAAGATTGGATCACTTGGAAACCAATGCTTAAGATTATATGATCAAAGGGTTTTTGAAGATATGAAATGAGATCTACAACAGAAAGTTTTTAGTGCAAAAGGTAAGAAAAAATCCAGGGGAAGGCTGGTATTTATAGGCAGAAAACTGGACAGCTGGAAGGCTACTGGAGCGTGGCCGGCCCCCTTAAATAGGGGGGCGGTCCCCTTAATTTTAAGGGGGCCGCCTAGCAAAATTAAGGGGGCCGCCCAAGCCAACCGTTGCCCAGTTTTGTCTTTTTGTGGGGAAGGTTTTTCTGAAACATTTTTACTGATTTTGGTTAAAAATTTGAATTCATAAATTTATAATGAATTAAACCTTTTTATTTATTACCAAAAATGTTTTTCTAAAAGATATAAAATTTTTTTGACATTTTATAAAAAATCTAGTTATTAAGAAAATGTTCCTTTGATCATATAATGCATTAAGCATTAGTTCATTCATACCTTAAGTGATTTTAGTTGTAGAAGTGAATATTTACAACTAAGTACTTGTTTATTTTATAAGTTTATGTTTTAATGAGTTTACATTTTGTGATCATCAAAACATAGAAATATGAATAAGTATGAATAATGTTTTTAGTCATTATTTATATCAACAATCTCCCCCTTTTTGATGATTACAAAACTAAAACTCATTAAATTATTTTTGAACAAGTATTTAGTGAGTTTATATTCACTTCTCCCCCTTTTTGTAGCATCAAAAAGGTTGAGCCGACAAGTTTTAGAGACAAAATTTGTCGGAACGAGAACTCCCCCTCGTTTGAGGGCATCAAGGAATCGAGATATGGAATACTTGCAAGAAAAATATTAGAAGCACAAGCATATATACATATCATAATATCACATATAAGTTTAACAAGCATAGCAAACACATATTAAGAACATAAAACAAAACATTCATTAAATTAAAAATGATTATGTAAAAGACATAATCGTTGTTACAACATACATAATGCTTAGATCATACATTAGGTAGAGAATTCTAATTTGCCTAGGAAATCCATTTGACTTGCTTGAAACATGACAGTTTTGGATAAATGATGAAGGAGTGTTTGAAATGGTGGTGAGTGATGAGGGTGAGGATGTTTGATTAATGGAGGTGTATTATTGGGTTCATGGAAGTTGGAGAGAGTGGTGGTGGAGAAATTGGAGGTGGAGAGTTTGGAGCGGACCATGTTGGATGAAGGATTTGATGTTGTTCAAGTGATGATGTTGGATTAGCTCTAGCAAGAAGATGCTCAATCCAAGTGAGACGCTCATTTAAGGTGATGGTTTGATTTTGGAGAAAGATGCAACAAGGACAATTGTTGACATGTTTCTCAATTTGACTCAAGTTATGTGGTGATGATGGTAATGATGGAGAGATGGATGGTGATGGGTCTAAGTTGCTTTGAGCAAGATGCAAAGCAAGGAGAGCATTAAGCTCATGGGCTTCCTTGAGTTCTTTAATGAACTTCAAGTGTTGAGTGGAAGGTGATGATGATGAAGAGTAGTTGTTATTTGGTGGAGGTGGTGGTGACACTCTTGGTGGTGGAGACATTTGTGAACTTGGGTAATCATGAGTGGATGAGGGTGGACATATGGATGAAGTGGATGTTCCAAGAGTGGTGAGTGTTTTGAATGGTTCATTGGTGGGTCGAGTGTGAGTGAGATTGGGATTGTTGTTTTGAGATTGATCATTGGGAAATGAAGGTGTAGGGATGGATGATTGGTTATGTGTTTGAACAACATCATTTGTTGGGTTATGGCATGTTTCAAGCTTCCTTCTCCAAATTGGTCTCACCGAGATTTTAGCAACTCTTGAGGGTTTTGACTTTGGGTAGTTGGAGGATGACATGTTTGAGTGGATGATATGAATGAGCATTTATGATGAGGAGATGCATTTATAGTGTAGGAAAGATGTGGTTTAGGAAGGTAAATTTTGGTGGGTGGTTTATGACAAAATGTGTTTGTGAATTTTGGGAAGTATAGGATAAAATGGGTTGGAAATTGAGAAAGAAAACAGTAATCCGTCACTCCAGATGGCCGGTCCCCTTAATTTTAAGGGGGCCGCCTGGGTATTTAAGGGGGCCGCCCATCTGCTGACTTCCAGATTACTGAAAATGGGTTTTTGGCAGAAATTTGTAGAAAAGGTTGTGTTTTTGGGTTTAGTTTCAAGCAAGTCCAACTTCTTTTGAGGCAATTTAGGATTTAATAACTTATGTATGCTAAGCATATTCATTAGACATTATTATCTAGCATGCAAACAACTCATTTAGCATGTAACATATATATGTTAGACAAGAAAACACTACATAGCACCAAGTAATTCATAGTATCATATTTAGGAAGATTAATAAGCTAGTTAAATAATCCTAATGAATATCTATGTGCATGGGAATGTGGAGTTGTGATAGCATGGACTTCTAGACTTGTACCAAGTGAGGTCTTAGTGAATAAATTATGGTTATTTTCAAATTTAGTTCACTTATAAATGTCACATACATAAATATGGATGACAGATATGAGATCACCATGCATGATTTAAAGAAATATTTTTGGCATTATTCAACAATGTTTGAAAGTGGGTTTTTATGTAGGTGTGAAAGTTATTTGAATAAAATAGATTGGTATTTATTTTAAAATGTTTTTATGAGGAAATGAAACAAAATTTTCAATCTTTTTCTTTGATAAAAACATCATCATGGACAAATGTTGGGAAGAAAAGTGGGATGGTAAAACATATTAGAAAGGTGATATAATCTTTTGAAAAATCATTTTTCCAAGATGTTGAGTTTTTGCATATTAAAAATAGATGTTATTAAAACAATGGTTGTAAAAGATTTCATGCTCAAGGAAATTGGTTAAGGCTATTGTCACATGCTATCGTTTTCTACACATTCAATGGCATTTAAGCATGTAAAAAAAATATCATATCAGAATAGTTTATAGAAAGACAAAAGCTATTATAATAAGTATGCATTAAATAATTAAGCAAATAATTACGAAGGCATACAATTAAAACACATATGAGCAAGTAAACATCTAGAAATTTTATGTATGCAAGATGACATAAATCTAGGAATGAAAAACTCTAATGAATAACAAAGTTCATAAAAGTAAACTAGCGTTAGGTATATTTAGGAAGAGTAATTTAATCAAGTTGGAGAATGAATATGAGACTATTACCAGTGGTGCTCAATTCAGGCTGAACACGACCATTTTTACGGGTTACACACACCCAACTTCTCACAAGAAGCAATTCAACCGTTAGGTCAAATTGAATTTCTAGTCAATAGATTCTCTAGTAGTCATTCTCTTTTTAGAAGAAATTAAGTTCCTAAATTTACCTATCGAAGAGTACCAAATATGAAGTTTGCTTGGTTCACTAAAGCTTGACTTAATGCGATTCAAACATCATCTTTTTATGAGATCGACAGTGAACACTTTATTTAATACTTAGAGGGGGCTAACTAAAGGGTTTCTAGTTTATTAAGCCGCAGAACGAATATAGCTAAAGTGTAAAGGCAAAGCAACCTATCAAACTAACCGTATCCTAAGGCATTTAAAAAGATTATATGCATGAAGTAATTACTTATGAAATTTAAAAAGAGAACTTACCTCACGTCCTAGCTTTTCTTTGTAATGTCTCAGATGATAATCGACGTGTGAATGATAGGTGAGTCTTCAAGATAACCAAGGTGTGAAAGTATATCATGGCAAACTTCTAACACCATAATTAATACCGAAGTGACTTAACCCGAACATGTCTTGTACTAGAATCATTTGATAACTTAGCCTTGAAGCTTATAACGTCTTATGTAGAATCTTCCACATTTAGACGAGATGGCAAGAGAATCCATAAATATTCCACTATGTCACTAGGTTTCGAATTTGAGTAGGTTGTCGTAAGATTGAGTATCATTCCTTTGAGCGTAACGTCACCTGATCAATTAAAACAACTTGGTACCCGGATTCTCATGGGTCCGAGATAGTTAGTTGAGGACATCCATTGCATTTGAATGCACATGGTGAGGATGTCGCCAAGAAGTACAAGAATTCCTTAACAGTTTGTTTTAAAGTACAAACAATGGATTTCTTGACTTATATCATTTATAATCATAGAAACTAACCTTATTTCTAAATTTCTCTAATAGGTTTTTCAATTTTAATTTGTTTTGATTTACTAGTTGATGAGTTATCCAAACTAAATCCTAAACCGGTTTTATCATTGAATGGCTTTTGACAACTTAGTAAGTATTTAAGAGATTTGGAGCTTTCTTCAAATTTAGCTAATATTTTTGCTCTTTCATTTAATCTTTTAATTTCAAGTTTATAATCTTGACATGTTTTGCATTCTAGATCAATTTCAATATTACTTTCAAGTCTAGACATTTTATCTTCTAAAATTATTTCTTTTTCAAGATTACTTTCAAAAGTTTTTGATGATTTATGTTTAGAAATAGTTTTTTAGATCTATGTTGCAAAAATGTTTAAACTCATTTTCTAGTTTTGAAAATTCTAAAATGAATGGATCATAGCAAAAATGTTCGGTTTCAGATTGTACCTTATTTGGAGTTTTATCTAGTTTGCATTCGTCACATACCGGATGATGATCTTCTCATTCGTCTGTGTCACTCCATGATATTGGATTGAGTTCACTTTGGAGTTGATTCACGTAGTCTTCGTCGTTAATACCTTCATTAACAACATTTGAACTAGTAGCACATGTATCTATTTTATCTAAATGTTTATCTATTAAATTTTCTAAGATGACTAATTCATGTACAAGATCAAAATCCTTATCTTTGGCTTGACATTTATCTTGATGAAAGTTTAAGAGATTTTTTCAAATATCATTTGCCGTTTTACATAAAGATATTCTTTCATAATCAACTTTCGGCAAGGTTTTATAAATAATTATTTTAGCTTCATTATTTTTGTTATTCTTTGTTTTTAAATAATCATTTTGAGTTTCAAAATCCGTTTTTGTTTGACTTTCAAAATCCGTTTTTGTTGGTTGAAAATCACCAATCGAATTGACATGCCAAAGATCTAGATCAATTGATTTCACATAATTTTCAAATTAATTTTTCCATTCAAGAAAAGCATAGTTATCCAATAGCGGTGGTGTTTGCATAAATTACCCTTCTAAATTTTTTTCGGATTCCATAGATCGATTCAAGTTTTAAAATACAGTATATTTTAAAGATCTTGATTGACGTGGCTCTGGTACCAATTGTGGAAAACTAGAACGGGGGTCGAATAGTTTTACGTCTTTTTAATTTTATTATGAAAACCTTTGTTTATTTTTAAAACACTTAGATTTAAGATTGTATGAAAAATAAAAATTGAAACTTATTATTAGTTATATATGTATTCTTTTAAATTGATTATAAAAGTTTTGGTTTCTTGAATGGAGTTTCAAATTTGATCTTTATGTGAAGTCGACCTCTAAGTAATACTAACAATTATATAAGCCTATGTGTATGAAAGTAATGACGATGTAAGTAAAGAAATAAATAAGAGATGGAAAGATCTAACTGAGACACGAGAGATTTATAGTGGTTCGGCTACAAGGACACCTTCCTTGCCCTACTCCACTCCCCGAGCACCTAGCTCGAGAGTTTTCTTCACAACTTCAATAAGCTCCCTTATGGCGGAGAAAACCTTACACGACTTTGGCTTACACGAGTTTAACGACACAAAGCTAAATGTCGAGTTCTAATCGTAGCTAGAACCAATCTCACAACTTCACAACTCAACTTATTCACGACTTATTCACAACGGCTTCACGACTTGAACTCTAGGACTTCACGACTTCAACACGACCGCTTCACAACTCCTATGCTACGGCTTCACGACTTCAACACTAGGACTTCACGACTAGGACTTCACGACTTCAACACGACCGCTTCACAACTTCTATGCTACGGCTTCACGACTTCAACACTAGGACTTCACGACTAGGACTTCACAACTTCAACACGACCGCTTCACAACTCCTATGCTACGGCTTCACGACTTCAACACTAGGACTTCACGACTAGTACTTCACAATTTCAACACGACCGCTTCACAACTCCTATGCTACGGCTTCACGACTTCAACACTAGGACTTCACGACTAGGACTTCATAATTTCAACACGACCACTTCACAACTTTACTATGCTTCTACACTACTTCTTTACACCACAACCTCTTATACAACTTCCTTGCTACTTACACACTACACTAACCTAATCACTTATGTTTACACCTTATATACACACTTTACACAAATGAATGAATGATTTACAAAGTATACAAAACAAACAACTTGAGTAACAAGATGATACTAAGTTGTAATACTTCTAGTCTTGATTGATAGAAGTATTCTTCTTTTGCACTTGGATGGTGGAAGATTGGATCACTTGGAAACCAATGCTTAAGATTATATGATCAAAGGGTTTTTGAAGATATGAAATGAGATCTACAACAGAAAGTTTTTAGTGCAAAAGGTAAGAAAAAATCCAGGGGAAGGCTGGTATTTATAGGCAGAAAACTGGACAGCTGGAAGGCTACTGGAGCGTGGCCGGCCCCCTTAAATAGGGGGGCGGTCCCCTTAATTTTAAGGGGGCCGCCTAGCAAAATTAAGGGGGCCGCCCAAGCCAACCGTTGCCCAGTTTTGTCTTTTTGTGGGGAAGGTTTTTCTGGAACATTTTTACTGATTTTGGTTAAAAATTTGAATTCATAAATTTATAATGAATTAAACCTTTTTATTTATTACCAAAAATGTTTTTCTAAAAGATATAAAATGTTTTTGACATTTTATAAAAAATCTAGTTATTAAGAAAATGTTCCTTTGATCATATAATGCATTAAGCATTAGTTCATTCATACCTTAAGTGATTTTTGTTGTAGAAGTGAATATTTACAACTAAGTACTTGTTTATTTTATATGTTTATATTTGTTGGGAAACAGTTTTGTATTATTCAAGTATTGATCATGTTGTATTAAGGTTGCTCAGGCCTTTAGGTTTGTTAGTAGGCCCAGCCCGTGTAGAAGGCCCATGGGCTGTGTCGTTTATTTAGTTTGTTTTGTTTTATTAAGTATTGTTAGTGTAATTAGGGCATCAAGCCCTCTACCATGTAAAACTATAAATACCCCTTCCCTCCTTAGGGAAAGGGTTGTTGGTTGATGAATTAAGAAGTTTTATTATTAAGTGTGTGTAATCATCTCCCTTCCATCTCTTTCTCTCTCTAGCTTTCTCTCTCTAGATCTAGTAGGTAATTAGTAGGTAATTAGTGGTAGCTTAATTCATAAAAGTTTAAAACATCAAGTGGTATCATTCGCCTAGGGGTAATTTAGGTTGTTAGAAGGTTAGATCTAAGAAAAAATTAAGAAATCCGAATTGTTAGACTAGTTACTGTTCATCCGAGTTAATATTGTTCATCAGTCAAACGAGGGGTTTAGTCGAACGAGCTTGGGTAGTCGAACGTAGTGTTTTAGTCGAACGAGAAAGGGTAGTCGAACGTGGTATTTTAGTCGAACGAGAAAGGGTAGTCGAACGAGGTGTTTTAGTCGAACGAGCAGGGTGATCGAAGGAGGATACTTCATCGAAGGAGCATTCAGTCGAACGAGCAAAAGGGTAGTCAAGTTAGACTTACTCTTCCAATTGATCGAACGAGCTTGTTGATCGAACGAACTTACTTGATCGAACGAGCAAATTTGATCGAACGAGTTACTTAATCGAACGAAGTAACCTAATCGAACGAGCAACCTTAATCGAACGAGCAACCTTAATCGAACAAGCAACCTTAATCGAACGAGCAACCTTAATCGAACAAGCAACCCTAATCGAACGAGCAACCCTAATCGAACGAGCAGTTCTAATCGAACAAGTTTACCTGATCGAACGAGATAGTCGAACAAGTTTACCTGATCGAACGAGTTAGTCGAACAAGAATACCTGATCGAACGAACTTAGTCGAACGTGATTACCTGATCGAACGAGAAAATTTTTCTTGGATTTCTTACAAGTCTAATCAAGTTTCTAATCTTCCAAACAACAACCGTCTTTATCCTTTAAAGATCCTTAACCGTCACAAGCTACTACACGATGTCTCAACCACCACACTTTAATTACTACTACCAGCTACAGCAATATCCTCAACAACAACAATACTCTCAACAACAACAACAATTTCCTCAACAATATCCACAACATCATGCATTTGTGCAACAACATCAATTCATTCCTCCACCACAACTATCTCCACAACAAATAATGCAACAAAATTACCTTCAGAACAATCCTTCAGTGTCCATAGAACCTCACTGGTTTCATAAGATGTGTGAAGCTATAAGCAGTCAGCAATCTCGTCATGAGGCTGGAAATCAAGATACTCCACCCATGTTAACACCTGGAAACTATGTGCAGTGGGCAAGTAGGTTTCTCCGATTCATTGAACTTCGCAAACCCCATGGACCGTATTTGAAGCATGTCATCACTGTGGGGCCCTTTCCTGAACCAGTAATTGTTGTTCCAGCAACTCCTGAAAGAGAAGAAACATCTACTCCCGTTGCTGTTTCTAGCTATACAACCGAACAAGCCTTACAACAAGAAGCAAATGGAATGGCAATGGCATTCATCCTTTAGGGAATTCCAAATCCCATCTATCGAAGTGTTGATGCTCAGAAGACTGCAAAGGACATGTGGGAGCATGTGCATCTTCTGATGGAAGGAACAGAGCTCAATCAGGAAGACCTTAAATCAAAATTGTACATGGAATTCAACAATTTTGTTATGGAACCGGGAGAGACAATCGAATCATACTACCACCGCTTCACCAATGTTGTTAATGACCTTGATCGTCATGACATGAAGTTTCCAAGGATTGCAATCAACTCCAAATTTCTGGGATGCCTAGGTCCTGAATGGCAGAAATATGCAACATTTGTTAGGCAATCAAAGAAGATTGGTGAGATCAAATATGGATTGATTTATGATTTTCTCAAACAACATCAATCAAAGGTGGACAAAGAAGTAGCAGCAAGAGGAGGTTTCATACCAGGACCACAACCTAATTCGCTTGCACTAATGGCTCAACCAAACTTCTCTCTACCTTCTCAGGAATTTGGAAACTCATCTTATCAACCAAGCTTTCAACCTCAAAACCAACTTGTCCCATATGAAGCACCATCTCCACAATCAGGCAACCAAATGGTAACCTATAACAACACTGACTCCAACTTTTACACAAACAGTGAATATGATGAAGAAGAAGAAGCTTTCAATTCCCTCAATGAAGCATTTAGGTTGATTGCTAAAGCATTTGGAAAATTCACAAACAAATCAAACAACCGCCTTCGCTCATCTTCAAACACAAGGAATCAGGCAGTTGTTAATGATGGTCGGGTAGAAATTCAGAACAGATCATCAGGAAGATTTGGTTCAGGGAACAGAGGAGGATATGGGTCACAAAGGTTTCAAGCTGGAGAACAAAGGTTTCAGTCTGGGGGTAATAGGAATTATATGGGGGCAGATCAGAACAGGAATCAATTGAATGGAAAGGAATCAAAAGGCATTGCAAATACTTCAATCACATGCTACAATTGTGGAGGGAATGGTCATATGGCTACTGCATGTCCAAAGCCTCGTACTATGGGCAGTGCATATCACAAAGAAGCTCTCTTGATGGCACTTAAGGATGAGAAAGCAAGCTTAATGAATGTGAAAGAAAAAAGTTTCATGGCAAATGTAGAGTCAGATGATGATATGGAAGATCTTGAGGCAAACGCAGCTGTAATGCTCATGGCAAATATGCAGGAAATGAATATGTCCGAGACAGGCCCAGTCTACGATACTGACGGTCTTTCTCAGGTACCTGATCCACAATGTTTACTACATGAGATTGCTTCACCTTCCGCATCTTCATTCTCAAGTGAAAATTCTGTTCAAAATGATTCACCATTCTCATCTTCTTTAAATAATCAAATCTACACTGATATATCATTTGATGATGATAGAACAGTTGTATCATTTGATGATCTAATAGAAGATGACAATCATAATCAGATTGAACAAAATGAGCATTTGACTAATCAAAATTCGGAGCTTCAGGCCTTGGTAATGTCCACCCAATCACGAATAGAGAAGTGCAATGAACTCAATCAGACCTTAAAAGCCAAAATTGAAGTACTATCTCAGGATAATGAGTGCTATAAACAACAACTTTCTGGATATCAAAAACAAGAAAAACGTGAACAATCTTTTGAAATCGCTTTCCAAAAAGAATATGTCAAAGTTTAAGATTTGCAAAACCAAGTACGTGAATTAACCGATTCTAAGGCTGAGCTTCTCTCTCAAAAAGAAAAGGATCAATTTGAATTCAAAAAACAAATTGATTCCTTACATTCTGAGCTATCAAAAACTCAATCTGAGCTTTCAACTTCTCAAAATCAACTTCTTGAGGAAAAGCAAGCCTGCAGCAAACGTGTTGATTCATATCTTGAGGATATCGTCACCTTGGAAGCACAAATTAAAGAATTTCAAAAAATTGTGTACAAAAATGGTAAAACAATCACTCAAATCCAACAACTAACGGTAAAACCAAATCCGAAAGGACACGGATTTGCCCTTGGTAGTGATTACCCACATAGTCTCTCAAAAGCACTCAGTAAAAATCCCAAGATATACAATGCACAATTATTGTTTGATGACACTTTTGAGCAAGATGATATATATGGTAATGATGAGGAAATTGATGATCTTGAACGTCCAAGCAGATTTGAGAGTCGATCAAGAAAAAATCTTTCAACACCTAATCCCAAAAATAACAAAGCTGAAGATTTTTCAAGGATTAATTATGATTACAACGCAAGACCTCATATAAGCAAATCATTTGTGCCACCAAAAGATAAACCAGAACAAACGTTGTTACAAACCTACATGAATACTTCTTCTTCAGTAAATTCTGTGTCCCAAACAGCTGCACAAATCTCAGATTTTTTGACAGAGGAAAATGTTAATCCAGAAATGCCTACAACTTTTAAAATTCTTAAATATTTTGAGACATTTATGGAGGACATCAAATTTTTAGAAAATGAAATTGAGTTTAACTCAAAAATCACCGTCTCTGCTTTTTTCTCTCCTATGGAGAAAGAAAAGCGAGATGTTCTTCAAAACAAAATTTTACCTCATGTCAATCATCTGAAAAAATGTGCAACTCAATGGGAAGAGGATTTACAGACAGAAATGGTATCTATGAAGGACATTTTCAAAGCAAAAGACGTCATAATTCATAAACAAAATCTTCACAAACAATATTTGAAAAATGAAGTTGATCGACTCTTGCAAAATGTTCTTAGTTGTGACGTTGTTTCTGTGTTGATGAATGCACTTTATGAATCTGGTAATGAGTATCTTATGAAAAATCATGTTGTTGATAAAGAGATGTTGCAAATAGAAATGGAGAATCTAGTAAAAGAGAATGAGAATCTCTCTCAAATTAACAATGATGTGGAAACTAAAGTTTTCAAACTTCAGAAAAGGCTTGACTGGTGTCAAAGCCAAAGTGTCAAATTTCAGATTGAACTCCAAAATCAAAAATGTCTTCGTCTTTTCAAAACAGTCATGATCCAAAAGGTCAAGACTTGAGTGAAATCGATGTTTTACGACATAAAATGTTTGAGTACGAAAAAGAAATCGATGAGATTATTCAAAACAGAAACGAAACAGTTTACCTCAACAGACGTTTGGATTCACAAAATCAAGAGTTACGACACATCATTGTTGATTTGAGTAAGAAACTCAAAGTTTTAGAAACAGGAAAAACTAAAGTTCATAAGATTGAACCAAGGATGCAAAAAGTAGACAGCGCACCTAAGAATGCATCATCAAAGACAACCACTAATGCTCTTACTTCACCTTCCACAGGATTAGTTGAGACCTCTAAGGGTAGAAGATCCAAGACCACAAAGAGATCAAAGAAGACTAGTATCTGGCTACCTAAGAGTGGAACATCTAAGAGTGGAGAAGTAGAAGTTAATGCATCTAGTGAGAATAAGACGCATGTTATGTCCAAAATAGAATCTAGCTTGGTTAAGTGTAATTCTACAAAAGATGTAATGAATGCTGAATCTTTAACAGTTATGAATGATGTTAATGCTTCTTGTCAAAAATGTGTTGCTAAAACTAGTTGTGTGTTTTGTCATACTAGTATCTTATCTGGTAATCATCAAAAATGTGTTGCTAAAACTTTGCTGAAGAGAACAGCGAAACGAACTAGTGGCCTCCCTAAGCCTAACACAGTTGCCAAATCAATTTTAGGGAATCCACCACTAGCAGTTTCAAAGCAGACCATAGTTGCATCTATAGCAAATCCCAAAACGAACAAATCACCTAGCACATTCCTTAGGAAGAAAGCAGAAACTAGTAGGAAATGGCAACGTTGGCTATAGAACACAGCAAACTTTAAATGGGTACCTAAGATACTTAAATCATGTGTTTCTAACCTAACGGGTCCAACCGTTACTCCATCTGTTTCTACTAATTGTGATGCAGGTGGTTCAAATCGTTCTATGGATTGTTGATAGCGGCTGTTCCCGACACATGACCGGCAATCTCAAGCTTCTCAAAAACTTCATTGCAAAGTTTATAGGAACGGTCAGGTTCGGGAATGACCACTACGCCGCAATAATGGGTTATGGCGACTATGTAAACGGGAACATCGAAATAACTCGTGTGTACTATGTTGAAGGTCTGGGTCACAATTTATTCTCGGTTGGTCAATTCTGCGATGGAGACTTAGAAGTAGCATTTAGGGAGAAAACCTGCTTTATTCGTGATCTTCAGGGAAATGATCTGATGAAAGGAAAACGGGGAACTAGTCTTTACACCATCTCCTTTGAAGGAATGACAGCTTCGAATCCTATATGTTTACTCTCCAAGGCTCATCCCACGAAAGCATGGTTATGGCATAAACGATTGTCTCATCTCAATTTCAAAACCATGACCGACCTGGCTAAGCATAAACTGGTAGATGGTTTACCAAAATTCCGATATGCCAAGGATCATCTGTGTTCTGCATGCGAACAGGGAAAAAGTCACCGGGCTCACTTTCCACCAAAAACAGAACATAGCACAGACCACGTCCTACAACTGCTTCATATGGATTTGTGTGGTCCAATGCGGGTTCAGTCTGTAAATGGGAAAAGATATATTCTGGTAATAGTGGATGACTACTCAAGATGGACATGGGTTTACTTTCTCCGCACAAAAGATCAAGTTCCGTCTATAGTTATAACGTTTCTCACAAAGATTCAAGTGCAAGTTCGCAACACCGTCAGAATCATTCGTACCGACAACGGCACTGAATTCAAAAACCAAATCCTTCGAGAATTTACAGAGAAACATGGGATTGTTCACCAATATTCTATAGCTCGCACTCCTGAACAGAATAGCGTAGTTGAACGACGAAACCGTACACTCGTGGAAGCAGCTAGAACTATGTTGATCAATGCCCAATTGCCAGATTATCTTTGGGCTGAAGCTGTTAACACTGCTTGCTACACTCAGAACCGCGGCATGATCACCAAAAGACATAACAAAACTCCATATGAGCTAATACAAGGCAGAAAACCCAATATCAACTATTTTCATGTCTTTGGAGCATTATGTTACCCAAAGAATGATAAAGATGATCTTGGTAAATTGAAGGCAAAAGCAGATATAAGGATATTTGTTGGTTATTGTGAGAACTCCAAGGGATACAGAATTTGGAATCGTCGGACCGGAGACATTCAAGAGACGATACACGTTAATTTCGATGAACTCACAGAAATGGCTTCTGAGCAAGACCGCTTGGAACCCGCAAACAACCGTTTGAACTTCCCAGAATCTTCAGCTGAGCCATTACCTTTCAAAAGGAAAGATCTGGAAGATCTGTTTGCTCCTATGTTTGATGACAGTTTGGTTAACAGTGCGTCAGAGGCTTCCACAAGTTCCGCTGCTCAACAACTCCCAAATCAAGCACCTGATCCATCAGCATCTACCTCTACAGTAGTTGCTGACGATGCACCACAACCTGAACCATCATCATCAATAGATAAAACACCTCAACCAGCAGTTGAAGATTCTTCTCCCATTTCTAACCAAGTTCCAACACCACCAAATTTTGACGGAAATGCCTTTTTCAATCCATTTGCTCCACCCCCAACCATTCCCGAACCAGGAGAATCTTCCTCGAGCAACATGGAACCGTCAAATCTGAATCACAACATTCAACACTACCCATCTACTCATAAATGGACAAGGGATCATCCGTTAGTTAATGTGATTGGCAATCCAGATAACCCAGTTATGACACGACAGAAACTTCACACAGATGGTGAAACCTGCATATACGCTCTCACCGTTTGTCAAGCTGAACCGAAAAATATTAAAGAGGCCATGACTTATGACAATTGGATTGAATCAATGCAAGAGAAGTTGGATCAGTTCAAAAGATTGGAAGTCTGGGAACTCGTTGAAAAACCTGATGGAGTTTATGTTGTGGGCTTAAAATGGATTTGGAAAAATAAGCTGGATGCAGAAGGCACGGTTATTCGTAACAAGTCACGGTTGGTTGCTAAAGGGTATAGCCAAGAAGAAGGAATTGACTTCGAGGAATCCTTTGCTCCAGTGGCTAGGCTTGAGGCAGTGAGAATGTTCTTGGCGTACGCGGCTCATAAGAACATCACAGTTTACCAAATGGACGTGAAGACAGCATTCCTGAACGGACAACTTCGTGAAGAGGTGTATGTTTCACAACCAGAGGGCTTCGTCGATCCAGAACATCCTAATCACGTATACAGGCTTAAGAAAGCACTCTACGGCCTTAAACAAGCCCCGAGGGCCTGGTACGACAAACTTTCAGCATTCCTTATTGCTAATCATTTTACTAAAGGATCTGTGGACCCGACTTTGTTTATACAAAAACACGGGGAGGACATTCTCATCGTACAAATTTATGTGGATGACATCATTTTTGGGTCTACCCATAAAAAGTACTCAAATGCTTTTGCAAAACTTATGAAACAAAACTTTGAGATGTCCATGATCGGTGAACTAAACTTTTTCCTAGGATTACAAGTTCACCAATCACCTCGTGGTATATTCTTGAGTCAGTCTAAATATGCACAAGAAATATTAAAAAAGCATGGCATGACATCTAGTGACACCTATAACACCCCTATGTCCTCCTCATCCCCGAAGCTAGATGCTGACATACATGGGAAACCCACTGATCCTACAAATTATCGTAGTATAATTGGGTCTCTCATGTATCTCACTGCTAGCAGACCGGATGTTGTATTTGCCACATACCTATGTTCACGCTATCAGTCTAACCCAACAGAAAGACATTTATCTGCTGTTAAAAGAATCCTTAGATACATCAAGGGAACCATTCATTTGGGGATATGGTATCCAAAGGATTCTGGTTTTGCACTAACTGCTTTTTCAGATGCGGATCATGCGGGATGTATTGATACAAGAAAGAGCACATCCGGTGGTGTTCAATTCCTAGGTGATAAGCTGGTGTCCTGGTAGTCAAAGAAGCAAGATTGTACGTCTCTATCATCCATGGAATCAGAATATGTAGCCATGTCTGCCTGTTGTGCTCAAATCATTTGGATGTGATCACAACTAATGGATTATGGTTACATATTCAAGAAAATCCCGATGTACTGTGACTCCAAAAGTGCTATCGCTATCTCGTGCAACACAGTGCAACATTCCAAGTCCAAACACATTGCTCTCAGATATCACCTCATCAAGGAGCATGTAGAGCAGGGTACCGTTGAGTTGTATTTTGTGGGAACGGAACACCAATTGGCGGATCTTTTCACGAAGGCTTTACCTCATGATCGTTTTGTGAAACTGGTTCACCAAATTGGAATGAGATGCTTGACTCCTCAAGAATTAGCGAACTTTCTCAAGAACAACTAATCGAGTCATGCTCTCTCACTATCTTGTATATATATTAAAAAAAAAAAAAAAAAAAAAAAAAAAAAAAAAAAAAAAAACAACTATTAAGGTGTGCAAAAGTAAATTTTCTTCAAAATATGAGTTCAATCTTTCAAATTCTTTCCGATATTTCAAACATTGATCATATTTTGAGGGGGAGATATCTTTGCACACCGTTCACCTTTCTTCGTCATCTTATCATTCTTCATGACAATTATCTATCTCATCAAGACTATCAAGGGTTTAAAAGAATAATAAGTTGGACATAAAGGACTTAAAAGTGTTAACTTATAACATTTAGGTTAGTTTTGGACTTTAAAATGAATAGGTTAACAAGTTTAAGGACCAAAGGTGCCATATGTTGAAAGTGTTTTTTGGATTATAAAAGGAAAATTCTGACTTAGTCAAAACACACACAAAACACTCTCATTTTCGTCTCCCTCTCTCTCTAAAAAAAAAAAAAAAAAAAAAAAAAACCTCCATAGCCCGCCTATTTCATCGAACGAACCAAGAATCACTAGTTCTTTAATCTTGATCTATTGTAAGCATTCATTAGGACTCAATATTGATTGTTTGATTGTTTTTTAGTGTTATTTGCTTATTATAACTGTTAGCATCTCGATAAGATTCAATCGAATTGGGCGTTTCTTGAATTGTTGATTTGAGAATCTATTGAGTGAAAGAAAGTATGCTTAACAGGTTATTATGTGTTGTGAAAAAGGGTTTATCAATTGTAATACACATTATGTGAGCATGTTCTTGACTTAGGGTTCGGTTTAATAGTCGAACGAGTGATAATTGGACTGCTTTGACTATGTGGATTATTGCTTAATGTGTATATGTTTTCTGAGGAGATTGAAGGACTCAAGAAGATCATGTTATCTCCGAGTTAGGAGATAACATCCAATTACGTCGAACGATTCATTTTTAGTCGAACGACTCAAACTAGTCGAATGACTAAACCTAGTCGAACGACAAGTTTAGTCGAACGACTTATTTAATTGAACGACTGATTTAGTTGAACGACAAGTTTAGTCGAACGACTTATCTAATCGAACGACCAATTTAGTCGAACGAATAGTTTAATCGAACGACCTAACTAGTCGAACGAGCAAACTAGTCGAACGACCAAATTAGTCGAACGACCAAATCAGTCGAACGACCAATCTAGTCGAACGACCAAATTAGTCGAACGACCTAATCAGTCGAACAACCAATCTAGTCGAACGACCAATTTAGTCGAACGACAAAATTAGTCGAACGACTACACTAATCGAACGACAGAATTACTTGATCGAGTATCCTTAATCGAACCACTTAGTCGAACCATATCATGATTAGTCGAACGAGGACAGATTTTTCGAACCAGGTCATAACAATCGAACCAGACTTCACAGTTGAACCAATGATTGAATGTGCAGACTTAGAGTTTAATTGTGCAATTGTAGCTATTCCTGTGTTTAGCCATAACTGTGTTAAAGTTGAATCTGTATGTGGCTGCTTATCTTGTGCTTCAATTGATTGTGACTTGCTTGTTGTCTAATAAAGGTGTTATGTAACTGTATGAGTATAACCTTGTGTTGTATGTGACTTATGTGTTGTAATTACTGGTTCAGTAACCGAGATGCTATGATCTGTCATGTATATTGTTGGATATATGTTTTATGCTATATGTTCTATCTGGTATTGAATGTACTATAGGATAGAGTCATTGTATCATGGTCACTTATCTAACACATATATATGGTGTTCTTGGTATTGCTATTGGTGTTTGCATTGAACAGATAAACAATGTCTCGCACCATGTCACAAGCATCTATCAACAGACAACCAGAAGGAAAGAAAAGACAGATTGGTCACTGCAATTCAAGGATTGAGTTTCAGAAGCTTAAGTGCCATGAAATGTGTCTCATCATCAGGGATATTCTGGAAAGACACTTCATTAGTCCAACTTTGTCAAAAACCGCCAGTGTTCTTGAAGTCTACTTGTATCAGTTTTGGGAATCACTAATCATAAGCAAAGACGAAGAGACTATGACAGTTACACTCGACAACACAACAATCACTTTCAAGGTTGAAACACTTAGAGCTGTACTAGACCTTCCAAGAGCAGTCACAGGAGATTTCTCAGAATTCCAGGAGGATCCCACTCTTGAAGAAATGATCAGTACACTAAAGCTTATTGGTTATGATGAACAAGATGTTGAGATAACTTCAAGCTACAAAGTGGAGAGAAAATATTTCCCTTAACCTTGGCTAACTTTGTACTCAATTCTCATCAATTGCCACTACAAGAAAAGTGGCTTTTTAGGACCCTTTGTGTGGGACGGTATGATAATGGAGTCCTAAAAAACTGTTTAATAGGACATATGAGCGTTTAGGGTCCTTTTTAAATATTTGCTACTTAGGCGATGTCCTAAAAAGTTATATAATAGGATGGTTGATTATTTGGGGTCATATTATCATATAACTTAATAGGACACTTAAAATATGGATCCTAATAAATTACTTTATAAGACATTTAGTTGTTGGTGTCCCATTATGTGATAGTGTAATACGACACTTGATCACTAGATGTCCTATTATGACATAACCTAATAAGACCCTTGACACTTGGGTCTTATAACTTTAACCTTTATAGGACGTTTATTCATTATGGTTTTATTATAATACACCATAATAGGACACTTGAGTTTTGAGTCATAAGACATCAGTTAGTTAAAACGCTTATTCACAAAAGTTTTATTATAACAAAATTTAATAGGACCTTTGACACGTGGGTATTATAACGTAAACCTTTATAGGACACTTATGCATAATGGCTTTATTATCATACACCATAATAGGACATTTTATTTTTGAGTCATAAAATATGAGTATTTAAGAACGTTTATTCGCAAAAGTTTTATTATAACAAAACTTAATAGGACCGTTAAAGGACGCATATTCATTATGGTTTTATTACAATACACCATAATAGGACACTTGATACATAAGTCATAAAACATTAATTATTTAGAACGCTTATTCGCAAACGTATTATTAAAATATAACTTAATATGACACTTGATACTTGGGTCCCATAGATTGATACACCATTATAGGACACTTGATATTTGAGTCATAAAACATCAGTTTTATGGAACGCTCATTCGCAAACGGTTTTTATTATAACAAAAGTTAATAGGACCCTTGACAGTAGGGTCTTATAACGTTAACCTTTATAGAACGCTTATTCATAATGGTTTTTTTATGATACACCGTAATATGACACTTCTGTTTAGAGTCGTAAAACATCCGCTTTTTATAATGCTTATTCAAATTAAGTTTTATTAAAACATAACTTGATATGACACTTGACACTTGGGTCTCATAAATTCATCCACCATAATAGGACACTTGAAATTTGAGTCTTAAAGTATCAGTTTTATAGAACGCTTACTTGCAAAAGTTTTATTTTAACAAAACTTAATAGGACCCTTGACACCTGTGTCTTTTAACATTAACCTTTATAGTACGCTTATTTGTTATGGTTTTATTATCATACGCCATAATAGAACACTTCTTATTTGAGTCATAAAACATCAGTTTTTTAGAACGCTTATTTACAAAAAATTTATTTAAACATTAGTTAATATGACACTTGAGGCTTGGGTCTCAAAACTTGATACACCATAATAGGACACTTGATATTTGAGTCATAAAAGATCAGTCAAAGCGCTGCAGCGGGGACTTTTTTTTTCTTTGGTTTACATTTATGCGTTATTTTTTTTATTAAGTGCCTATTTTGGCGGGGACATGTCTGCGCTAAAAGTCTCAACCATATAAAACTGAGTGAACCTTTTGGCGGGGAAAAAGTGTCTGACCCATTTTGCAGCATCTTGCAGCAAAATGAGTAATTTACAAAAAAATTTCCGGAAAAAATCTACAATAACCCAACCTGTGTTATAACCACAACCATGCTACAACATCACAAAATATGCTACAACACCACAAATGGTTCAAATTCGCTAAACATAATATTATAAATTAGAAATTCGCCAAACGGTTCAAAGACCGTGATCCCTAAAACATTGTTTATTATCATATAACATGAAATTATGTATGAAATTCTACACCATCAAGATAATCGTTACTCGACTCTTACATTCAATAGTTAACCATTTTTGTAGAATTCCAAGACACAAAAAGTAGAAACTCTACAAACAATGTCCAAAGAACTGAACCTGCCTCTTTAGCTAAGGCATTGTACCAACTACCACCAACCTTCATGAAAATAACATCTCTTTTAGGAACGCTAGCGAACATATCTCCTCCAACATGCTCGACACCTAGTCAATAATGTGGTGCAAACATTGTCAATTACATGGACTTGGAGATCTAGATCAAATTATAAAAAAATATATCAATCATGCATGGACATAATGGCAGTTCGATACTTCGATACAATAAGACTGATCATGTTACTCAACATAAATGGGTATTATATATGAATATTATCTAAACAAATATGATCTAATACTATGCACACTAACGGGTCACGCGATGAACATTAGTGTGGTGTACAAGCTTAGATATATCAACATATTATACAGTATGTGTGCATAGAATTTGAATACCTGGATAAGGAGGCGCGTCCTTGATGACATGGGGTAAGTCAAAGTTTATGCCCTTGATATCAGGATACTTGGAAACAATAAGCTCAAGATTAGAACCTAAAGCACCACCAACATCAGTTAACTGTTTCACCCATTCGAATCCCTTGTACTTTTCAAGAATCATCTTCATCACTATTCTTGTTTCATCATACATGCACTTGTTAAATACCTCGTTGAATCTGTTATCAATACAAATAATATAGCGATTAGGGATGGCAATTTAACTTTAGTGACACAAATCCATACGAAACAATATTAATAATCACTCATTTAGGCATACTACACATTATATAAATACTACCAATTGACGCACTTTCAACGCACACTCTTAAATGGACAATCAAACAATAACAACTCAATAATCACACATTTAGGTAGCAACTACCTGTGTGAACCACCTCCGAAGAAGCTGATTCAAAGAGAGATTGTGGAGGAACATCAGCAGCCGAATGAGAGTTTCTTTCAACATCCGATGGTGCATCGTAAGCACCAACAGTGGCTACAGGACGCACCATACCCGACTGAAAGTCAAGGACCATCGGATGATTCAGCGATCCTGCAACATTTAAAAAAAAATTCCAGCAAGAGGTTAAGAAAAACTATAACTCAATAAGTTCAGGTAAGTATAAATAAAACATTTTAGGTAACAACTACCTGCATCAACATCCTTCGAAGAAGCCGATTCAAACAGAGAATGTGGAGACACATTAGCGGCTAAATGAGAGTTTCTTTCAACAATATTAGCCTGCATTGATCCAACAATCGAACTTAACGCAAGGCTACCTTCAGCATCCACAGAACCTCCCTGATCGTGAAGACACCTTTTTTTAGAAATCCGTGGAACGTCAGGGACGTTATCCAAACCATAAGCGTAAGACCCAGCTCGTGCCAGTCCCGAATGACACAGAGGTATAGCTGCGTTGTCCGACAAACAATCATCTAAATTAACAGCCTTCCTTTTCAACACATTACAATCTAACTCTGTCCTTCCATCTCAATTTTGCCTTTGCCTTTTCGTGACGCTTGTCAACGAAGAATCACACACATACGCTGAATTCCTTTTCAGAGTCAACGGCCCACTTCCTCCATCAACAACACCACCCTCATCACAACAATCACTCAAACGGTCACGGTCAACCAAACCCACTGGGTTGTCAGAAACCCCAGTGACCACACCCGCACCAACCAAAGGTTCCACAGCGTCAGTTACTAAAGCCGCACTAACTAAAGGTTCCGGTATTTCACGTTTTTTGCACGCTCTACTTTTAGTTCTCATATTTTGAAAATTAGTTTAAACAAAATGACGGGAACGTAAAAGAACTAAAAAAAGCAAACGTTAACAGGTTTGCAACAATGTTCGTCAACAAATAATTTCTTACAACAATTTCATTGCAATTTAACCAAGTAACAGATATCCAAAGTTAACAAAAGCAGTAACATCGATAGATCTACAACAACATCTATTATATAATAAGCTTACCAAAACCATGCATGAGGAAACAAAAACATCATAACCACGATCGTCCATAACCGATCAAAATGAACATGCAAAAAAGTAAAAAAAAAAGAAAAGAAACAAAACCTGTGCACACAGAAACCGGTAGATCCAGAAAAGTAGGTTGGTAGCTTCACCGATCAGAAGATTATGAAACGACAGTATACTGCATGCCACCATATAGTAGAGAATAGCAACTGGACCAGCAAGTGACCAACAAAACGGGCTCAACTTTTGGGCTTCGATGGGCTAAGCGTTGGGTTAACCATTTAATATATTATATTCAACGTTATATTATAAACAATTGGAACCGACGTCCGGTTTTAGTATATTGTAGTAATAGCCTTCTTTCTCTTTAAAATTTGGTGATTTATATAGTGGATAAAGATGGCATATGTTTCATTATATTTGTTCTGCTTTCCCATGTCACATATATAACAACTTGCAGGAATCATTACAAAATATTTCTAACTCCATTAGAAGCATTGAAGAAAACCCATAGTCAGAAAGATGCACATACAAGCAAAAAGACAGTATTGGTCTAAACTAGATCAAATTCTAAATCAGCCTGTAACTATGAATATACTCACCATCATAGAAAGAAAGATCATAATCGCTCTATGTTTTCACACGCTTCAATTGTGCTTGCCTAGTCATCCACTCAATGCATTCCTCAACGCTTCCAGAAGGATAAGCCAGCTGCCATTGTATTAGTTTTCTTTGCCATTCGCTAACAACTGGACCTCCTTTCCCAAGCTCCAAAAGCCTTATTATATCCTTCCCATTAACCAAAGGCTTAACTTCCCACACTTTGTCCAAGCCTAGTTTCAAGATTTCTTGTTCAACCTTGTTAAACACTTCTCTTCGTTCCTCCAATTCCCCGGCAATAGCATCAACAGAAGAACTATTCTTATACAAAAGAGTCGAAAGCATCAATGCAGCGCTCCAAAAATCTTTAATCTCCCTTAAAAGAAAACCCAACAAGATTCTTAACTTCAATGACACTGGAACATCAATAACCTCTGCATCCCATTTAACTTCAGCAGTTTGCAAATCATCACTAGACAACACGAAAGGGATCAAAGTCAAAAATTTCTCAGCTGCGTTGTGCAGCCTCATAACATCATCAGCATCACCAGCTTTTGACTTCAGGGAATTTCTGAAGATGTGGTTTACAACGGGTACCTTTTTCTTTTTGTTATCAGGGTAAACAGTCTTCCTGAGTGGAAGGAACAACGATGCATACGAATACAGCCTCTTTTGTTCATCGCTAAAGGTACATCCAATTTCAAGCATATGTTTCCATCCAACATCCATAAATCCAACACAAACCCTATCAAGTTCTTCTGAGATCGACGGGTCACAATTTGTGGGTGGTGTAAAGACAACCCAAAACAGCCCCAACTCATATATGTAAGCCATTGCTTTAACCGGTTGGTTCCCGCTTACCATAAGATCAACCTCATGACCAATCCGTTCTCGACTAATTTTATCAGCAATAGCAGATTTCACATCCTCATCAGCAGCTGCAGCTTTTAGTTCTTCCACCATTTCAAACTCAAACCTTGCACTAAAACAGATAGCTCTTAGCTAAGGCATTGTACCAACTACCACCAACCTTCATGAAAATAACATCTCCTTTAGGAACGCTAGCGAACATATCTCCTCCAACATGCTCCACACCTAGTCAATAATGTGGTGCAAACATTGTCAATCACATTTAAAACTAACTACACATTATACAAAATAACTACTGAATAAATTAACAAAAAGTAAATTACTTACAGTAGCAATAAAGGCAGCGGTGTGGTGGTGTCCAACAGCAGCGACTACGACGGCAGTTTCTTGTGGTGGTGAACAGCTGCAACGCGGCAACGGCGGTGTGTCGTGGTGGTGCTAACAAACCAAAACCATAATTATTTACATAAACCAAAAAAAAAAAAAAAAGAACAAAAACATAAACCAAACTAAAAAAACATTTTAACTATTGGAGGTGGGTCGGTGACGGCAACAGCTGGTGGTGGGTCGGCGGCGGCAACAACTAATAAATCAAAACAAACACAAACCATAAACCAAATTTCAGGACAAACCAAAATAATAAAACAAATTAAAAAATAAAATCCAACAAACATAAACCAAAATCAATACTTGTGGTCCGGCTGTGGTGGTGGTCCGGCTCCGGCTATGGTCTCGGCTGTACAGTGGTCTCGAAAGGAAAAAATTCAAAACAAATTAATAAAAATCAAAAACTGAAAACAATTAACACAAAACTAATAACAAAATTAACAAACCACAAAATTAACAACAAATTAACAAAAATTAATAAAAATTAACAAAAATTAAAAACAATTAACAAAAATCAAAAATACCAACCTGGGATTGTAGTGGTGCACTGTCGAGAGTAAGAAAGGAGAAGAGAAGAGAAAGAATTAAAAGAGGAGAGGGGAGAAAGAGATGCATCGTTGACAGTTGTGCGAGTGTGGAGGTGTAATGGAGACGGTGGTGGTGTGGTGTAGACGGTGGTGGTGTGGTGGAGACGCTGGTGGACTGGTGGTGCAGCAGATCGAGAGAAGCACCAGCAGAGGTTGAAGATGACTTTTTTTTTTTTTTTTTTACTAAGTGATTATGAGATCAAAAAAGCATATCCGATTTTGATATCACTTTTTTTTATTTATACAAAAAAAATTGGTGAAAACTTTTAGCGGGATAAAGTAAATATAAGGAAGGAAAACAAAAAAATTGGTGAAAACTTTTAGCGGGGACATGTCTCTGTCAAAAGGTATATTTAAAAAAAATTGTTTTTTTATTTTATTTTAATTAAGTTAAATCATTATTAAATCATTTAAATTTAATTTAAAAAATTTCTAAATCATATTTAATTGATTTAAAAAATTTTAAAGTTATTTACATTATTTTTAACTAAGTTAAATCATTTATACTTAATTTAAATCATTTAAAATTATTTTTAAATCATTTTAATTAAGTTAAATCACTATTAAATCATTTAAATTTAATTTAAATATTTTAAAATCATTTATACGAATGAGTCGAGATGATATGGTTATACATGAGATGTTAAACGAATGAGTCGAGATGATATCGTTATACATAACATGTTAAACGAATGAGTCGAGATGATATCGTTACACATGAGATGTTAAATGAATGAGTCGATAAGATATGGTTATACATTAGATGTTAAACAAATGAGCCGAGATGATATCGCTATTCACGAGATGTTAAACGAATGGGCCGAGATGATATAGTTATACACGAGATGTTAAACGAATGAGCCGAGATGATATAGTTATACACGAGATGTTAAACGAATGAGCCGAGATGATATGGTTATACACGAGCTGTTAAACGAATGAGCCGAGATGATATGATTATACATGAGATGTTAAACGAATGAGCCGAGATGATATCGTTATTCACGAGATGTTAAATGAATGAGCCTAGATGATATGCTTATACATGAGATGTTAAACGAATGAGCCGAGATGATATGCTTATACATGAGATGTTAAACGAATGAGCGTAGATGTTATGATTATACATGAGATGTTAAACGAATGAGCCGAGATGATATGGTTATACACGAGATGTTAAACGAATGAGCCGAGATGATATGGTTATACACGAGATGTTAAACGAATGAGTCGAGATGATATCGTTATTCACGAGATGTTAAACGAATGAGCCGAGATGATATGGTTATACACGAGATGTTAAACGAATGAGCCGAGATGATATGGTTGTACATGAGATGTTAAACGAATGAGCCGAGATGATATGGTTTTACATGAGATGTTAAACGAATGAGCCGAGATGATATGGTTGTACACGAGATGTTAAACGAATGAGCCGAGATGATATGATTATACATGAGATGTTAAACGAATGAGCCGAGATGATATGATTATACATGAGATGTTAAATGAATGAGCCGAGATGATATGGTTATACACGAGATGTTAAACGAATGAGCCGAGATGATATGGTTATACACGAGATGTTAAACGAATGAGCCGACATAATATGGTTATACACGAGATGTTAAACGAATGAGCCGAGATGATATGATTATACATGAGATGTTAAACGAATGAGTCGAGATGTATTACCGACATAATATATTCTATATATTGTAATGTACTACACTTGTTTTTTAAGACCTACATATATTTGTATCGTTGTTAGTAATTGTAAGACCAACATATATTTGTATCGTTGTTAGTATGTGTAACACTTAGGGGTTCACGCGCGAAACCTCGGTTTATACCCCCGTGACGTGGGAACTCGAGCAGAATTCAAGTTTCAGATGTTCATTGCATCTTTAGTATTCACTGATTGATTTCATTTTGAGTGTTGACAATTTAAGACGTGTAATCGAGATAATGACATCAATCAGTTGCTTCATCGAGCGCGACGTCCCTTTTAAAGAAACGACTATTACGTTCTTACCATATATAATAAGTCGTGGTACCTATAGCAATCGTCAATCCACTATACTATACATACCACTTCCATTCAAGATAATAACAAGAAAGTAGCATATAGGCATATAGCCAATCAACGCACTCTACTTTACATACCACATAGACCATCAGATTGTATTTACGGGTTCTCACAATCCTAAAGGTCTCCTTATAAATACTAGACCATTTTCTCGAAATAGTCCAAGCCAATCCCAAGCAACATATCTTGCCTTGGGAACTCCACATTCAAGTCTATTATCCTCTAGGGTAATTGACACAAACAAACTGAGCCGACTCGACTCGAAAGTAGAGTCGAGTAGCTTAAACTCGAGCTTGCCTCGTTTAAATCGAGCTGATTTCGAGTAGTTTACGAGTCGATCTCGAATATAATGATTATGAATATTTTTAGGGTTTATATGTAACTACACTAAATGTATTTATGTATGAATGTATCAGTTTTTCGAGCTAAATTCAAATATTATCTTATAATTCAATCAATGTTGGTGATTTCATCATATTACTATCATCTATAATTTTTTAATTAGCTAAATGTCTATTGCCTGTTTACAGGTCTTCACTTCTGAATACTCACTTATTTGCAAAATATTCGAGTACAAAAAGCCATATATAAGCTTCATGGATGACATAACAATGGGTTTTGGGATCGGTCTATCTGGTCATGGCCGTTATAGAGTCATAACAGAGGTAAACAACTAAATTATTTTTCAAGCTGTAACAACCGACAATTTCCCAAAATTTATTCTACGAGCAAAAATAATTATTTTGATTTCCTTTAGCTTTTAGATCTCTTTGAACTTATTTGGGATTGAGAAACAGTGGACATCTTGTTAAAATGTGAACATTATTCAATTATTGAGCCGGCACAACGTAAAACGCGCGAAACGAATCAAATTTTTGCCAATTAAATTGATTTCAAAATAGTTATGCATATTTATACTCGTTTTTATCAGAAAAATTATTTCGAGAACAATGACGCAAATTTCATAATTTTTTGAGTCAGTTTGGCACGTCAAACGGGGCCCACGTCGCTTATTTATAAAAGATTATTAAATCATCAAAACTGGTCCCTGTGGTATGATAACCACCCGCCCCTCAATTTTTGACTTATGACAAGTTTAGTCCCTCGTGAGTATAAAATACCCGTTTTAGGGTTATCACTCATAATATCAGACACACACTTCTCCCTATAAATTTCCGGCGCCGCCACTCTTTTCCGACCAAAAATCCGGCGAGCCCTTTTTCATGCCGCCACGTAGATCGAGACCACGGGAGTAATTCTGGAGCAGTAGGAGCCAAGGGGCGTTTGTTTGATTCGTTTTGTGTTACCCAGCCGTGCGCCACCCATACCACCACCACTCGCCGCCACCCCTCCCTTCTTTCTCTCTCAATCGGTAAGCCACGCGCCACCATTCTTTTTATTTATTTCATTTTCGCCAAACCGTAACTGGTTTAAATTAAACTTTAACGATTTTGGTAATAAAAACTATTAAACAAATGTTTTTCTTGTGGAAACTCGTGTGGATCTAAAACTCTAATCACCTTACTCGCTGGCTCGCTCCGAGTCGTTTGACTCGGACCCATATTGTATTTATTTCATGTTATATGATTATACTCGAACTTATATATGTCCTGGTGGTATTTATATTTTGGGTCTTGATGAATAAGTGGTTGAACTTTGTTACCGCCGATTGACTTTAGATCGATATAGAGGTGAGTCGTGACTCAAGGGAGTCACGACTCATGGTTATTTGTGTTGATCAGACCTAGGAAAGGTTGGTGGTTGTTGTAGCCAAGCCGTGATTCAAAATAGCCATAGCCGTGGACTGGTTTTGGTTGTTTCAACATGAGGAGTCGTAATATGGAAACAGTCAATATTGATGTTGTTATGATAGCTAGTTGGGTTGTTAAAATCCAGTCTCGACACGGGTTGAGCTTGCTTGTAAAATGAAGTCGTCGCAAGGGTTAATTCGGTTGTCAAACCTGGTCTTTAGTAAGGGTTGTGTGTTGTGTTTGATCCGGTTAAGGACACCACTAAGTGGTCTTTAGTAAGGGTTCGTTTTTTTGTCTTACCAAAGGTATTTTCTTTCTTCCATTGCACAAAACAACAAATATTTACACGTCACAACTTCACTTGATTCTTTCAGTTTCTTGATTATGTTTGTCATTGGTCATTGGTCATTGGATCTTTCACTACTTGCATATGGGAGTTAAACATACTGAAAATGGATCTGATATCATCTTTGCTTATGCAGTCCAACCAACCTCATACCTTTGTTGTTGTTACCTTGGAACCTCCTATCCGTAAAGGTCAAACGATGTACCCACATATTGTGATGCAGGTACTATTCCTACCATGCTTTTTAGATTTGTTCTCTCGCATGCTTAGCCCAGCATTAAACTTCTATCTGGTGCTGAATCGTTTCATGTTGGTGCAGTTTGAAACTGATTATGTGGTGGAGAGCACTTTGGTGATGAACGCGGACTTGTATGCTACCAAGTACAAAGACAAGTTAGAGCCTACATATAAGGTAATGATTCTAACATGTCTCATGCTATAGCCACAGTTCTATGATCAACTTTCTTTCTAAATGATGGTTACCAGGTATACAGTTATAGTCATTGGCTCTCACTTATAAATCTGATATAAATTTCTTTTTTACAATAGGGTCTTATTCATGAAGTCTTCACAATGATCTTGCATGGCTTATCTGGTACAAAGACCACTAGGCCTGGGAATGCAGCTGGTGAAGAAAATGATGAGGAGGTTAGATTTTCAATATTTTCTAATGTGTAGTGGTGGCAAAGCTGGCGGTTTGGATAAGGTGTTAACACAGAGTATAGATCAAGCTGTATTTGGTTGACCCGCCAACACCTTATGCCCAACTTCTTTTGAATTATATAATTACTTTGGTCTAAAATATGATGGTAAAAATTGTTTATCGAAGTAGTAAAATTTATTTATTAATTGCAACAATCTGGGAGGTAAGCATTTGACTACACTTTAAGAGACTTACAGGCTGTTTGACTTATTTGACCCATTTTCTTCATAACCAGAGTTTAATATCTGCTTGGCCCATGTAAATACTTGATATAATTACCCAGGATAACCCACTGGTTGTTAATGCCACCTCTAACACTGGATGTTTCTCTAGTTGTTTGCTCTTGTTCATCCTTTTTCTGTCCCCCGATCTCCATTTGTAAATGTTGCTGACAGGACGAGGATTTTGTCGCTGACAAGGAAGATGATGGTTCACCCACTGATGATGGAACATAATGCTTATACATGGATGTTTATTTGTAGGTGGTCCGTGAGGATTGAGAAAGGATGCATGATGACCCCGGACTAAGCTTCTTGTTGCTTTAATTTCTTGTTTAATGTTACAAGACTTTATGTTGGATAATGTCTATACCTTATTTATGTTTAGTGCTTTTGTTATGACAATTGCTTATTTGAAATACAATTTCGTTTTATTCATTTAATAATTAGTTGATCTTTTATTCATATCGTAAAATAGAGTGTGCATGCTGAAAATAGCGTCCTATCATATGACTTGTCAGGACTTTGAAATTGTCCTATTAAACTTATTAACCGTCCTAACAATAAACTTTTAAGGACGCTTAACATTGTAAAAGTGTCCTAATATGTTGTTATTAGGACGTTATTTAGGTTGTTAATAGACATTTTATACGACCAAAAAATTGGTTTCATAATCTTCTTTGAGATATTAGAACCCTTTTCTTGGTGCTAAAGTAGCTATAATGTTATATGATAAGCGTCCTAACAATTATCTTTTAAGTACGCTTGTATGTGTATCAAAAGATTAAAATTAGGTAACCACATGTTAGAACATTGTAAAAGTGTCATAATATGTTGTTATTAGGACGTTATTTGGTTGTTCATGGACATATTATGCGACCATAAATTTGGTTTCATAATCGTATTTGGGATATTAGGACCCTTTTCTTGGTGTTAAAGTAACTATAATGTTATATGATAACCGTCCTAAGAATCAACATTTAAGGACGCTTGTATGTGTATCAAAAGATTAAAAGTAGGTTACCACATGTTAGAACATTGTAAAAGTGTCCTAATATGGTTTTATTAGGACGTTATTTGGGTTGTTTATAGACCTATTATGCGACCATAAAATTGGTATCATAATCTTATTTGAGTTATTAGGACCCTTTTCTTGGTTGCTAAAATAGCTATGATGTTGCATCATATGCGTCCTAACAAACTTTTAAGGACCTTTTTAAGTGTGTCAAAAGATTAAAAGTAGGTAAGCACATGTCAAAACATTGTAAAAGTGTCCTAATATGGTTTTATTAGGACGCTATTTGGGTTATTCATAGTCATATAATACGACCATAAAATTGGTTTCATAAGGTATTTGAGATATTAGGACGCTTTGGACCTATTACGACCGCCTTACATGAAACGCTTTCATCCTTGGTCCTATTAAATGAAAGGTCCTAAAAAGTACCATTTTATGACGCTTATGGGGGTCCTAAAAAGCCACTTTTCTTGTAGTGTGCATCACTGGAAAAGCAACTGGGTTAGAACATCTGAGAATGGAACACCTGCAATTCTTTTGTTGGGTAATCAATCTGAAACACCTAGACTTTGCAAATCTTATATGGAAGGATATGGTCTTTCTTGGCACCAAGTTTCGTCAGAGTACATATCTACCACCCATTCCATTTCCAAGATTCACGAAACTTCTCATCTCACGCTTTATACAAAGACACCCTGAACTCAAACGTCCTTCGACTGAAAAGATGCATACTGTGAAACGAGACCGTATTCTCACCAAAGTTCTAAGCTATTCTTCAATCCAAGGGGCAAGAATTCCACCATACCTGTTGAGTGAAGAAATTATGAACACAGAAGCGTACAAGAAGTATGATGAAGCAGTTAAGGCTAAAATGGTGGGTGGCAAACCAAAAGATACACAATCACCAAAGGGAAAAGACATCCCAGCCAGAGCCAAGACTGTTCGATCAAAGAAATCAAAAATTTCTGAGAAAAAGAAAGTGGTTTCTAAACCAACTTCAGAGATGCAGTTAAGGGATGAATCTGATGATGAAGAACAAGAAGAAGAAGAAGAAAGGTTGAATCTAGAGAAAGGAAAAGGTGCTGAGAAATTCAAGTCTGCTTTAGCCACTTCAGATAAGACTCTAAAACCGGGAAGGGGCAAATCTATCAAGTTCACAACAACACGATTTTCTCCAATCCGAGAACCCCTCACTGAAGAAGAAGAGAAAAGAGCATTAAAGAAGGCCAGAAAAGTAAGTTTAAAGAAACAGGCTGAGGAAGAAGAGAGTCAAGGAAAACTTAGAAGAGGAGAATCTGCATCACATATTATTGAACAACCAGAAGAATCAGAGGGCTTTAAATCGACAACTCTTAGAAGTTCTGATGACATCAAATAACGACATATTATTAGCATCATTTATCCCATATTAATGACTTGTTTTATATCACTTTATATAAGAATTGACACTTAATCGTTTACTTTTGTAATTCTCAGTATAAACAAGCATTTGGTGAAAGTTAATGATTTCGGACGGAAATTGGAGCAAAATGAATCAAGTTGGAAAAGTCTGCTGAATTGAAGAGATTAAAGACCATTGCCTGACTTTGAAGCATGCGCCGCATCTTATTTTATCATGCGTCGCATATGAAACTTTGGTCAACGAAGAAGAACCAACTTGTTCTACTCCAGATACGCCGCATCGGACCAATCCGATGCGCCGTATTGGCCATACACAATCCTTACCAAAGAAATCAAGTGGAGATTAGAAGCTTAATGAAGAAGTCAAGATTACAAGTCGACACTTGAAGATGCTTTCGTATTTTGGCCATAAAATCTTCATCCGGACTCCGATTTAGTTGATTCAAGCGGCCACGCGAAGAGAAAAAGAAAATCTATCTGAATCTGAAGGAGATGCGGCGCATCTGGTCCTTAGATGCGCCGTATTAGGAGATGAGGCGCATCTGGTCTTTAGATGCGCCGTATTGGGTCAGTTTCAGACTTGGAGGCTACGTTTACTTATAGATGCGGCGCATCTAACTCTCTAGATGCGCCGTATCGACCCAGATTTCAGAATCTATAAATACCGAGCTCATTAACGAATTAGGGTATCATTGGGGACCCTTGGGGTCGTTCCCAGAAGACCAAAAACCCCTCAAAACAGCAGAAGACCTCCTTGAAGATCCAATCATCGTAGAAGATCATCTCAAGAACCTTATATTAAGTTTAATCGTTTGGTTAGCGTATCGTTTTCATTATGAATTCTTATTCGTTTGCTTTGATTACAACTTTATGTATTGTTACTGAGATTATGGGCTAACACCCTTAGGTGTTAGCCACGTTTATGAAGTTTTATTAGTTATTTATGCTTATGTTGATGTGTTTACTTTGTTATTGGATTGGGTGCTTATCGATAAAAACTCGTTTATTGCTTATAACTAGTAAAAGTCTATGTAACTAGATTATGAACTTATTGGTTTAATGTGGTAACTTAACTATCTGTAATTGTGGTTACTTTAATTGATCAAAAAGTGTAGTAATCCGAATCCTATTAGACGGCTTAGAGGGAACACACCGGAACCGTGCCTTATGCCACTATTAGGACTAGTAGCGCGTAATGCCAAACTAGGTTAGACGGTTTAAAGCGATAAGTTAGTATTGATGCTAGATAGGTCACTATGATCATGTCCTCTTTCCCACCACGATGGTAGGTTATTCAATTGTGACAGGATTAATAATCGGATTGATGGCAAAACAATTGAATGAATTAAAACAAGTAGACATAAGCATGTATAACTATTAGATGGATTAGGCTTGGCTAACCCGTTCTTCTATATATCGATCTATCTTTAGTTTAGTTATTTACTTTCCTGTATTTAGTTTAATTATACACACAAACTCGTGATAGCCTCTCAGGCTAAACCCCCCTTATCTTTAATTGCTTTCTAGTTTAGTTTAGTTAGATTAGAGACTAGAATACCTTTAGATCACTTTAGCTTCGCTCCTAGTGAACGACCCTTGCTTACCTAGAAACTATCTACATTGACCGGGTACACTGCTCGTTAGTGTTTAGAGTCTATAGGTTAGTTCGGCAAAATATAAATTTAAAACTTGGTAGTTTATTATAGACCTAAAAAAACACATCAAGTTTTTGGCGCCGTTGCCGGGGAGTGAATTTATCTTTTTACTAGTTTTATTGGTATTTTTATGTTTGTGTTTGTTTTGTTTACCTGTTAGTTTGTTTATATTCTGTGTGTCTGTCTCAGAAGGGAGATACGGCGTATTCTTGTCTGTGAATACGACGCATCTTTCTGGTTTCAATACGGCGCATTCTTGTCTGTGAATGCGACGCATTGACGTTCTGTGGCCAAAAAAAAAAAAAAAATATTGCTTTTAAATTTTTATAAAAAAATGTTGCAGGAAGATAATACGGCGTATCCATTGTCTGTTGGATACGGCGTATTAACTTATGTCGATACGGCGTATCTATTGTCTGTTAGATACGGCGTATCGATTTTCCGTGACCCCAAAAATATTTTTCGTTTTTTTTTAATCTTTTGTGTGTGTTTAAATTTTATTAAAAAAAAATAAAAAAAAATAAAAAATAAAAAAATAAAAAAAATATCCTGGATACTGCTAGTTTTCTTGGTTGTTTATCTCTCAGGTAATAATTAAGATTGACAATCCGAAAATTAGGGTGCAGTCAGGCTCGTGACTCGAACAAAAACAAGCGCTTCGTGGGAGGCAACCCATGCTTATCTTTTAATTTATGTCAATTTAATTTTCTGTCGAGTCTGTCCCAGGCCTTCGATGCGGCGTATCCAACCCCTATGGATACGGCGTATCGAATCATCTGAAATACTTTAGTCTGAACTGTTTTGCTGACATCAATGCGGCGTATCTATCTTTTTAGATACGGCGTATCGACCTGCCAGAATTGAATACAGTTCTTTGTTTTTCTTTTGTTTATCGTTTTCTAACCGATGATTAATGAGATGTTTCTCGAGAGTTGTTTTTCCTGTGGTCTCTATATTTTTACAGGTCTGGACGATTGAAGATGCTGATGAACTCCCACATTTTATATGCTCGCATTCTTACATGGAGGATCATACCGAGCAAATCTCAGGGGAGTTTTCCGTTCTAATTCTTTCTATTTCCTGTTTTTAATTTCAAATTAAACAACGAGGACGTTGTTTATCTTAAGTGGGGGGATGGAGAATTAGAACGTTACTTGTCCTTATTTTTCAAAAATTTGCTTAATATGTGCTTAATATGCTCAAATTTAAAATTTTTTTAGCATGTTTTTGTTTAATCTAAGTTGCATAGCTGCACACATAACCTTATTTTCAAAAATTGTGAACTTATCAAAATTCACAAATCTATGAGTGTGCCGGTGACTTGTAAACTTTAGAACTTGGCTTGTATACTATTCGAGACCACCATAATAAGTATTATTTTATATAATTGGAATGACTTGTCTAACTTGGTAAATTTCTAGGATTACACCCAAAAAGCCTATTATATGTTTTGTGTTATTAACTAACTACACTGGTTAGTTAACCCCCGTATAAACCCTTTTTTTACTCTCACTTTTAGAGTAAGATACCCCTAGAAAAACACTCAGAGCCATTCCTTTCGTTTCTTACACCTATGTTTAAAATGTTTCGTTACACCCTTACACCTTAGCCTACCCTGTAGATTAAAATCCGTGGTTGGTTAATTGCTTTAGGCAAAGTGTGTTTCCTTACATTACCTGTGTTCGCGTGCGTAATTCATTATCTATGGTTAGGTCGGGAAATTGCACAATGCAATTGGAGTGAAAGTAGATATTGTATAATTTGAGTCTTGTTATTTTTCGTGTGTTTACTACTTTCACTATTACTGTTATTTCTGAAGTCATGAAAAGTATGGAAAAATTATCCAGAGTTATCGTTATAGTGATGTGGTGAAATTTTACACATCTATGTTTATGTTAGTAGTTTGAAAAAAAAAAAAAAAAAAAAAAAAATCGAAAAAATGAGAAAAGAAAAAGAAAAAAAAGAAAGTTGGAAGTTTGTTAAACCAACGATGTAAAGTTATGTAAGTGGTTCATATGGCCGCTAATTGTTGTACTATATCTATGGATTGAATGGGAATTGGCAGTTATGGGAACGCCAATTAAGGTTTATTCTTTGATTGAGATTTTATTGAGTATAATTCGTGTCTACCTAAAGCGTGTGTTTCAAGTGTTAAAGCGTGAGTTATTCAATGATATGAGTCTTATTCATGGGATGGTTGGGATAATGATTAACCACACTTAGGATTTTAATTTATTTGTTTTGTTTATTTTTATTTTACACCAATTTATATCCCAAATATTATCCATACCCTATATTATTCTTTATCCAACCAAACCTTTGATTTATTGAGATTAGGGATTTGAGCAATCTTAAGTATCGTAGTCGTGGATTCGGCTATGTATTTATGATTTTGTCGCCCTTTTTGATATACTATTATTGGTGAAGTTTGGACCTATCTTTAGCCTATTCGAGTTAAGGATTTGAGCAATTGCAAGTATCGTGTTCGTGGATTCGATCATGTATTTGTGATTTTGTCGCCTTTTCTGGAATTTGAGATCGATAGAGATTAAGGAGAATGATTAACCCTTAAGCCTAAAAACCCTTTGTACCGCTTTAGACTTGTTATTCCTTGGCTTTAGTGGGGAGATGTGTATACTTGCCAAGCTTATGATAGAATATTCGTCACGACTGGACAGTTAAACGATTAGATTTGCTTTTATCAAAAACATTTTATTTTATTTCTAATTCGTTAAGTGTTTGGTTGTGTGATTATGATGAAACGAATACATGCTTAAATATAAAAATAAATCCTAATATCTTTTAGGATACATTTTCATAAGTTTAATCTAAAGTTTACTTGAGGACAAGTAAAGTTCAAGTGGGGGGATATTTGATGACATCAAATAACGACATATTATTAGCATCATTTATCCCATATTAATGACTTGTTTTATATCACTTTATATGAGAATTGACACTTAATCGTTTACTTTTGTAATTCTCAGTATAAACAAGCATTTGGTGAAAGTTAATGATTTCGGACGGAAATTGGAGCAAAATGAATCAAGTTGGAAAAGTCTGCTGAATTGAAGAGATTAAAGACCATTGCCTGACTTTGAAGCATGCGCCGCATCTTATTTTATCATGCGTCGCATATGAAACTTTGGTCAACGAAGAAGAACCAACTTGTTCTACTCCAGATACGCCGCATCGGACCAATCCGATGCGCCGTATTGGCCATACACAATCCTTACCAAAGAAATCAAGTGGAGATTAGAAGCTTAATGAAGAAGTCAAGATTACAAGTCGACACTTGAAGATGCTTTCGTATTTTGGCCATAAAATCTTCATCCGGACTCCGATTTAGTTGATTCAAGCGGCCACGCGAAGAGAAAAAGAAAATCTATCTGAATCTGAAGGAGATGCGGCGCATCTGGTCCTTAGATGCGCCGTATTAGGAGATGAGGCGCATCTGGTCTTTAGATGCGCCGTATTGGGTCAGTTTCAGACTTGGAGGCTACGTTTACTTATAGATGCGGCGCATCTAACTCTCTAGATGCGCCGTATCGACCCAGATTTCAGAATCTATAAATACCGAGCTCATTAACGAATTAGGGTATCATTGGGGACCCTTGGGGTCGTTCCCAGAAGACCAAAAACCCCTCAAAACAGCAGAAGACCTCCTTGAAGATCCAATCATCGTAGAAGATCATCTCAAGAACCTTATATTAAGTTTAATCGTTTGGTTAGCGTATCGTTTTCATTATGGATTCTTATTCGTTTGCTTTGATTACAACTTTATGTATTGTTACTGAGATTATGGGCTAACACCCTTAGGTGTTAGCCACGTTTATGAAGTTTTATTAGTTATTATGCTTATGTTGATGTGTTTACTTTGTTATTGGATTGGGTGCTTATCGATAAAAACTCGTTTATTGCTTATAACTAGTAAAAGTCTATGTAACTAGATTATGAACTTATTGGTTTAATGTGGTAACTTAACTATCTGTAATTGTGGTTACTTTAATTGATCATAAAGTGTAGTAATCCGAATCCTATTAGACGGCTTAGAGGGAACACACCGGAACCGTGCCTTATGCCACTATTAGGACTAGTAGCGCGTAATGCCAAACTAGGTTAGACGGTTTAAAGCGATAAGTTAGTATTGATGCTAGATAGGTCACTATGATCATGTCCTCTTTCCCACCACGATGGTAGGTTATTCAATTGTGACAGGATTAATAATCGGATTGATGGCAAAACAATTGAATGAATTAAAACAAGTAGACATAAGCATGTATAACTATTAGATGGATTAGGCTTGGCTAACCCGTTCTTCTATATATCGATCTATCTTTAGTTTAGTTATTTACTTTCCTGTATTTAGTTTAATTATACACACAAACTCGTGATAGCCTCTCAGGCTAAACCCCCCTTATCTTTAATTGCTTTCTAGTTTAGTTTAGTTAGATTAGTAATTAGAATACCATTAGATCACTTTAGCTTCGCTCCTAGTGAACGACCCTTACTTACCTAAAAACTATCTACATTGACCGGGTACACTGCTCGTTAGTGTTTAGAGTCTATAGGTTAGTTCGGCAAAATATAAATTTAAAACTTGGTAGTTTATTATAGACCTAAAAAAACACATCAAGTTCTGAGGAAGGAAGTGATGGTTTTGATGCACACGATCTATCGGCTTCTGGTTCTGAAGATGAAGATTCTGACAGAGATGGTAAAGATGAGGAAGATGAGAAAAATGATGAAGATGATAATAATGATGAAGATGATGATGATGATGATGAAGATGATGATGATGATAAAGATGAAAAAGTTGATACAGATAATGATGATAATGATGATGGTGAAGAAAGTGAAAAGGATTCGCAGGAACAACAATTTGACACTAACATACCTCCCTCACCACAACCTTCATCTGTGGCTCAGTCCACAGTAGAGTACAATGAGATAAAACAAAAGGTTCAAGCACTTGAAGATGAGATGAAACAGAAAGTAGAAGAACTCGAAGAAAAGATGACAACAAGATCTGAAGCTGAAGATAAAGCACACAAAGAAATATATCAAAAGATCAGTGAAGCTGAAGATAAAGCAGCCAAGAATGTTGAAGAAATCAATACTCAGATAACTGCTGAAGTAGAAAAGCTTCTTGAAGAATCCATTCCCAGATTGATCAAACAATACGTCCAGAAGGACTTGGAGAAGATAGTCTCTAAGATGGTCAAAACCACTCCAATCACACTCACAACAGTGCCACAACATACATCCAGATTAGAAAGCAAAAGGATGATGTTGCAAGAACTAAAAGATGATCCCAAGGAAGCAAAGCTTCGAGAGGCACTTATGGAATCCATCAAAGCAGAAGAAGAGGAAGTTGTAGTACTAACTGAAACGTGCAAACCCACCAAATCAACCAAAAGACGACATGAAGATGATCCAGATGCTCACGGAAAGAAAAGGACAAAGCCATCATCTTCATCAGGTCGGGCTTCCACAACACCCTCTTCTGGCACAACAAAGAAGTCCAGCCAAACAACTTTTGTTCCTACTGGAGGCGGAGCATTTGAAGCAACTGAAATCTTTGATGATCCAAGCTCTGACCATGAAACTCCAATTGCTCCTATTCTAATCCAAGAAGTAGTTGCTCCTTCTGCTACTGTTAAAGATGTTCCATTACCTGAGTGGGTCGATTCATCAGCTCCCAAGTATGATTGGTTTGATCAAATGGTTGACGATTATTCTAACGATGAAAATGCTGAACCAGTGGAAGGATCAGTTGTAGACTTCGCCAAACGATTGAAAAAGGTGATGAAAGTCCAGCAACTAGGTCTGAAAGACATCATCAGAGTTCGCAAAAGTGGATTCACGGAATTTTCAACTGTTTCAACATCGGAGCTGGAATTCGAGTACAACGTTGAGCAAGTAGCCAGAGCCCTAAATGATAACATCAACTGGACGCAAGAACAATTATCTGTAGAACCGTTACCTCCTCGAAACTACACGCAACCCTTACCTCTTGTCGGACCACCTCACAACCTCAAGTTACCCATAGCACACTTCTTCAACAAAGATTTAGATTACCTCATGTACGGTAACACGAACCCTGAGAAGAGATATGCCACCTCACTTACCAAATACCCGGCAGCCAGGTATGCCTTAGAGGGGTTTGAAGAACAAATCAACAATCTTTGGAGCAGAAAGATACAGAAGTATAATGAAGATACTGTGTTTGCGATCCATCATTGGCCAAATCTGCGGAGGTTGTACTACAAATATATGATGGCCAAGAGAAGGACAGGGGACGAGGTATGGAGCAGTCATAGGATTATGTCTATCGTCAGTGCTGAAACGGAGTTTATGTATGGATACAACTTTCTAACAAAGATCATTGTAAGACGAAGCAATGATAAGGAGTATGTATTCACCGAAGCTGACTATCCTCTCCTTAACCCCAATGATATCGAGGACATGTATCTATTGAAGATTCAGGGAAAACTTGAACACCTCCCTGGACGGCTTCAGTACGATATCATCAACTCCCTTCTCATCTTCATTCGCAACATTGTGATTAGACAACGGGTTGAAGACGTTCATCTAGGAGTTGAAAGTTATCAAACCAAGCTAAATCTCACCAAGCCAGACTTCGTACCTGAAAGTCTTCGTGATCAGCAGCCATACACTTTCGGGTACAAACCATTTGGAGTATATTATTATAAAAGGAGAGCTGGTACAAGATTTATGGGTTTCGAAGATCTTCGCAAGTTCAGTGACCCAACCATCCAACAAGTCAAATCTGAACTTCAGAAGATCTTAAAGGACGAGAAGTTGGCTAAAGAGTTGAAGTGGGGCGGGAATGAGAAAAGACAAGCAAGGAAGTTTGTGAAAAGGATAGATAAGAAGATTAAGTTTCGGGAGCAGATGCATCAGTTGGAAAGTTATGTTGGAGGTCGGGCGAAAATTCCTAACATTCTCAAGTTTCGCCGTCCTGAGTAATGAACACTGGTACTAATTCATTGTTTGTTCATTTTATCATCATCTCATCTATATTTCATCATTATTACGGCTTGTGCACACATAACAGTGTACAACCCGCTCTTGTAAAGAAAGGACCCTGAGGTACGCGTCAGTGCCTCAATCCTGAAAAAGGAGCGAAAGCTTCTTACTTATGAGCAGAATTAAAACCAGAAATTTTTTTTCAAAGTTTTAAACAATTCTGCTCATAAGGACAAGTACTCCCTTGTTAAGGGGGAGTATTTGAAAAATCTTTGTTCCAAATCTACAAACGTTCTTGACATTCTTCCACAAACACCTCAAAAAGAGCATATTTTAATCAAAAGTTTGTCAAAAACAACATAATTATGCTATTTTTGAGGGGGAGAATGAAAATGTGATTAAAATATGGTGGAAGCAACGATGATATCTCATGAGTATAAGACTCAAGAATTGACCCTCGAATTGACGATAACAACAGTCAGTAGTCGAAAGGACATATCCTGGACGGGTAATAATTTCAAGCCAGTTTATCTGGTGATGTAAACGTGTCTCGCAATGGATATGTCTGAGTAGAATGTACCAATTTCGAGCGATAATCTTTGAATCTGATCTGGACGGGTAATAATTTCAAGCCAGTTTAACTGGTGATGTAAGCGTGTCTCGCAACGATCAGGTTCATTGAAAGTCAATCAATTCAAAAGTGCCAACTCTTTCCGGCATGTGCAAATTTCAAATTTATTACTTATGCGCACATGTTAAGGGGGAGTCTTTCTGAAAATCATCAAACTCTCAAGGTGTCAACAAAATGACTTTACAAATTATCGACACTTTGAGAGATTTTCAATGGTTTTGGTTTTATGGCATCATTAGGATAGTCATGGAGTTATAAGGTGACTAAGGTTAGGGAAAACCGTCCTATGATCCGCCAGAGCCGGAGGGATCTACCCAAGGACAATACCAATAGTTTAGAACTAGAAAGTCCTAGGTATGATATAAAAAGGAGAAAATGAATGAACGGAGAAAGAAGGGGTTGAAGAATTAAAAAGAAAAGCAAAAGAAAAGGGTGAAAAGAAATAGCCCTCCATTTGTTCAACCTTAGGGCAGACACCGGGTTCAATACATAATCTACTGGTTGATCAAGAATCACCGGTATTGAAGATCAAAGTCGTCATGGACCCAGTGACGCACTGCACTAAACCTTCTAAGCCACTCAAGTGTCTCTCAAAAGACATTTGTTTCATTTTCACGGAGAACCCTTCATCAGCTATCGACCTCTCATTACGAGTATGTTGATATTGAAAAGGAGGCATTCTGCTCCACGCCTCCGACGACCAAACAAATGTGCACTAATTGAGTCTAGAGCCATAAGATTCATTAAAAGATCTCTTAGGTACACTTAGTATTACTTTGCTGTTCTACATCATGGGCAGCAGATGTAAAATTAAGAAAGTGTCCTTCGCAGATCTTAGCAATCTGCCGAGAACATTCATGAGAAAAGTCACAATTGTGATTATCAATGATTGAATGGAAATCCTGCCAGAGCAACATCAAACAACTCTGACAGCAGGTCACTTCGGTAACTCCTTGTGGGTTACGCTTAGTGTTTGCTCCAAACGGTCTACAGTCGTGGGGTGATCTCCAGCGACTCACTGAATCGTGGGTACACTTCGGTGTGTCCGTGTTATCCCTTTCGGGGGAATCCGGTTCAGAACGGTCTGGGTTAGGATTTGAGAAAGTCTTCACACTATGTTGTTGATGATCTCAAGTCTGAGTCTGTAAGTACCGGTTGGTTCGTGCTGTTGCTGCTGCAGAGCTTGGAGACCTGGAGTTCAGCCACCATCAAGACTCCATCATACTCATATCATAAAGAGAAGTTCTCACAAAGACTCAAAAATATCAAAAGTTCAGAATTGTTAAAGAAAAGTCTTAATTTCAAACACTACAACCTTTCTCAACGATAAAGATTAAAGAACTGAGATAAAGTTGAAGAACCAAAGTTAAAAGAAATATGAGCATGGTGGAGAAGACGTGAAGACACCGGAAGCAAAGATCGTTGGAACACGGCAAATCTCTACCATATCGTATCACATCACTATCAAGAATAAAGAACAAAGATTTTGAAGACGTCAAAGCCATAAGAAGCAAAGACGACGTCAAGCAACCTTGATGACCAATACTTAGGGGGAGATTGTGGGGAAACAGTTTTGTATTATTCAAGTATTGATCATGTTGTATTAAGGTTGCTCAGGCCTTTAGGTTTGTTAGTAGGCCCAGCCCGTGTAGAAGGCCCATGGGCTGTGTCGTTTATTTAGTTTGTTTTGTTTTATTAAGTATTGTTAGTGTAATTAGGGCATCAAGCCCTCTACCATGTAAAACTATAAATACCCCTTCCCTCCTTAGGGAAAGGGTTGTTGGTTGATGAATTAAGAAGTTTTATTATTAAGTGTGTGTAATCATCTCCCTTCCATCTCTTTCTCTCTCTAGATCTAGTAGGTAATTAGTAGGTAGCTTAATTCATAAAAGTATAAAACAACAATGTTTTAATGAGTTTACGTTTTGTGATCATCAAAACATAGAGATATGAATAAATATTGATAATGTTTTTAGGCATTATTGATGAAGTGAAAAGTGTACCGCTTTTAGGGGGTCATTTAAGCCCTAAATCGTATTTATTTGATCAAATATTGCCCTAAATCGTTCCTTTTGTCATTTTAGGTACTTTAGAGAAGAAATCTGGAAAAGGAAGCATTTTGGACATTTTTGGAGCATAAAAGTGAAGAAAACGACAAAGTCTCCAAAGCTGCTGGAAAAGTACACATGACGGCGTCAAGGATTGCTCCTGACGGCGTCACGGCTTGGCAAAAGAGGTGGATATGACAAAATACACGTGACGCGTCAGAGAGTTTTGCAATGGAAAGTCTGACGGCGTCACCCTTTAAGGTGATCAAGGTCGTCACGGTTTACGTTAAAGAGAGACGGCGTCAAGCACTATTCTGACGGCGTCAACCCTTGATAGGCCAGAGCGGATTTTGGAGGATTAAAGAGGGACGGCGTCAGGAAGACCATCCGGGAACCCTAGCCGCGGCGAGGTGACGGCGTCACCTCCTACAACGTGACGCCGTCAGCCCCTAAACTCTATATATAGTTTTGCAATTTTTAGTCATTAGTGTGCAACTTTGTGAGGAGAAACCCTAAGACGAATTTTCTGCCATTTTTAAGGGTTTTATACCCTTGGATCTCCCATGTTTAATTGAAGATAAGTAATCACTTAATCAATCAATATGTCTATGTGTTGTTTGATTATATCTTGTTCTTGTCTTTTAATTAACATGCTAGGCTAGATTTATCTTGTGTTTGCTTAGATCTAATGAAACCTAACTATTGATTATTGGTTGTTGGTGTGTTATTAATTGTATTGGATGATTGTTTATCGATGTTAGGCTTAAGAAAACTGGCTAACCTCCTATACGGTAATTTGCTTGAACGTCTTAAGAAACATGAACCAATGCGTACTAAGGTTTTTATGGTTGTATTTAATGCATGAGCGAATTCTAGTGATCCCATGTTAGGAGCTTCTTAGCCGGCTCGACATAGGAGTGAAGTAGGAGCTTGTAGAGTTGGGGAAGTACGTACGCCACCCCACGATTGGTATTAAGGAATACACCCGTCATCCACGCGATTAATACACACTAATCAACCGGTAAAAGATAGTTAGGGAGTAAGGAAATCTAAGTAAACACATTTCTCTCCATAAAAGTTTCACCACCTTTTCATTTTCAGTTATTTTATTTTATTTGCAATTGTAGTTATTTGGGTTAGTTGACTAGCAACTAATTTCGCCCACTCCTTCAAACCCGAGATTTTACTTGCTTTCATAAAAATATAAAAATACAAAAAGAATCTTCCCTCACCCTTAGACCTATTAGAGTAGTTTTTCAATCCTAACGACACTATTCCCCTAGAGAACGATCGATCCCCCGGTACTTGCCACTTCACTATACTACATCGGTCAGGTACACTGCTTGGTGGGGATTGCAAGCCTCTTGAGATCCCTCGAGAGGTAAAACCTGTTGTAAGGTCGCAAAACCACGCATCAAGTTTTTGGCGCCGCTGCCGGGGAATAGTTATTGTTTAGGTTGAATTTTTATTTTATTACGTCTACTCACTAGATTCCTTTCTAGTGAGATTTTTATTTTATTTTTCTAGGTTTTTCTTTAGTCTATCTTTTTTCTTCGTTTCTTTGTTCGTAACCATTACCATCCGACATCATGGAAGGTGGTAATATCCTCGATCCCAACAACCCACCACCACAACAACACCCATCTCCTAGAGCCTGTACCTTAGGAGACTACTCCCGTCCTAGCCACCATGGCTATCGAAACACCATTGAGCTCACTCAAGGAGCCAATGTCACTCCCTTGCGATCCGACACCATCCGGTTGGTGCAAAGCAGATGCGCATTCCATGGACTTCATTCCGAAGATCCTAATCAACATCTCAAGGACTTTCTCAAAATCGTTGATTCCATAGACCTTGATGTTGCCACTCGAGAGACGACCCGACTACGTCTCTTTCAATTCTCTCTGCGGGACCAAGCTAGTCAATGGCTAGAACGTCTACCCGTAGGATCCATCACCTCTTGGGATGATCTCACCACTCGTTTCCTCGCTCAGTTTTTCCCACCAGGAAGAACTACCAAGCTAAGGAATGACATCTTGATGTTCCAACAACGTCAAGGCGAAACCCTCTACGAGGCATGGACTCGATTCAAGGACTTACTCCAAAAAGTCCCTCACCATGGCATAGAACTTTGGCTCCAAGTCCAAATCTTCTATGACCATATCAATCTCTCCACGAGGCAAACCATTGACCAATCGGCCGGTGGTAAGCTACGTGATCTAAGTGCGGAACAATCATGGGCTCTCCTGGAAGATCTTGCTCTTTATGACAACGAAAGTTGGAGTGATCCCCGTGATTTGAATAAAACAGTCAAGGCAATATCTTTGCCTTTGAACAATTCAAGCACTTCCGACCGTAGGATCATAGAACTTAAAGACCAAGTCAAGTTTCTTATGAAATCCTACGAGGCTCCTAAACCTTCAGGCCAAGTGAACAAAATCACTTCTTCGTGTAAATTATGTAGTGGTCCCCACGACACTCATGATTGCATGGAACTCCCCAAACAGGCTTTCAAAGAATTTGCGTCCTCGCGAATCGATAAGGCGGGAGATAAGTGGCTCACCACTAATTATGGACCCAAGAATTCCGAAGATAGGTATGAGGCATGGAAGAGTAAGCCAAATTTTAGTTGGAACCAAACTCGAAGCGTATCATTCAATGAATCTCCCCCTCTCACCTGGTCTGAACATTATCCTCAGCAGCATACGCATAAACAACAAAATCATGAGGAATCACTGTAAAAATTCATTCTCTCTCAAGAAACACAGCTCTCCAAATTTGAGAATCAATTCAGACAACAGCAAGTTGATATGAACAACAAGGTTGATAACCTGTTAAAGGTTATCAATGATCGCATTGCTGGCAGGTCAACTTATGAGTTGGCACGAGTTAATGAGATCAAATCTGTCACGGTGACTCACCAAACACCCCCTCCTGTAAAAATCAAGCACCCTAGTAAACTCTTCAAACACATATCACAAAACGGAAAAGAAACTAGAGATACTCATACCCCTTCAAAACCACTCCACTTCGTGAACACCATTACAACAATACCTATTCCTAAACCCAATCTGGGCCAACAATCAACCGAGAACGTGGACAATGAAATGGAGGGTGAAGTTCCCGAAAAGAACCCCGAGGCGCCCGACGACTATCTAGACTCACCAAAGAACTCGAGTACAAGAGAGATGAGTGATGAGGAGGGCTCGGAAGAGAAATCCGAAATGCCTCATGGGCTCCCAGGACTGCTAGACCGCCCCCTGGTGGAGGAACTTGAGAGGGGCACATCAAAGTTGCCTATGGGATTTGGAGAGAGAATAGAGGATGGCGCTCCCAGAGTCTTTAAGATATCTTGCACCACTAGGAAAAAGTTTATAAAAGATGCCTACATAAACCCCAACTCTTCTATGAATGCAATATCCCTTTCTCTATATAACGAAGCCTTCACCAAACAGGTCAAATATGAAGGGTTTAATATCATCGGGGTAATAAGAAGGGTACCAATTGTGATAGAAAAGTTCCTCTTTCATATCGAGTTAACTGTATTTAATGACATGAACTCTATCATCAGCCCATCCTTAACTAGCCTTGTTCTAGGCAAACCATTCATAAAAGCAACGGGAGTAATACTCGATGAGGATGATAGTAGTGCATTATTTACCGATGGTGTCAGGAAAGTGATTTTTCGGGATGGCTGTGAAGAAGTGTATGAGTATCAACCATCAGCAATTTGCAACACATGGGGGCTACACGGTAGAAGGCCTGGCCGAATTAAGCGACGTGATCCGAATAATCTCAAAATACCTTGCATGATTGGTCACAAGCATTTTTATAATGTTTACATTGACACATGTTTACCCAAAAATGTGATGTCCTTGTTTCATTATAACAACATTTGCAGATGGGGAATGATTCATAAAGGGAAGGATGACTGATGAGGCGAAAAGTGTACCGCTTTTAAGGGGTCATTTAAGCCCGAAATCGTATTTATTTGATCAAATATTGCCCTAAATCGTTCCTTTTGTCATTTTAGGTACTTTTGAGGAGAAATCTGGAAAAGAAGGCATTTTGGACGTTTTTGGAGCATTAAAGTGAAGAAAACGGCAAAGTCTCAAGAATCGGCTAAAAGTTACTCTTGACGGCGTCACAATTAACATGGGACGGCGTCATGCCTTGGCAAGAAAAGTTGGATGTGAAATTTACTCATGACGGGCCAGTGAGTTTGCATGAGAATTCTGACGGCGTCACGCTTTAACTAAATCAAGGGCGTCACGGCTTAAATCATAAGGGGACGGCGTCACGTTCAGGATCCGACGGCGTCAAGCCTTGATAAGCCAGAATGGATTTTTGAAGAGCTAAAGAGGGACGGCGTCAAGATGGTCATCCGGGAACCCTAAAAGCGGCGAGGTGACGGCGTCACAATGCATAAGGTGACGCCGTCAGATGTCAAAGTCTATATATAGTTTTCTAATTTTTTGTCATTGAGGGAGAGCTTAGTGTGTGGAATTTTGGGATAAAACCCTAAGACGATTTTAGCTACTTTTTCAGGGCTTTTTGCCTTGAGATCTTCCATGTTTCATTGAAAGATAAGTTATCAATTAATCATTCAATATGTCTATGTGTTGTTTGATTCTATCTTATGCTTGTCTTTTGTTTAACATGTTAGGCTAAATTTATCTTGTGTTTGCTTAGATCTAATGAAACCTAGCTATTGATTATTGGTTGTTAGTGTGTTATTAGTTGTATTGGATGATTGTTTATCTATGTTAGGCTTAAGAAAACTGGCTAACTTCCTATTCGGTAACTTGCTTGAACGTCTTAAGAAACATGAACCAAACGCGTACTAAAGGTTTTTATGGTTGTATTTAATGCACAAGCGAATTCTAGTGATCCCATGTTAGGAGCTTCCTAGCCGGCTCGACATAGGAGTGAAGTAGGAGCTTGTAGAGTTTGGGGAAGTAAGTACGCCACCCCACGAATGGTATTAAGGAATACACCCGTCATCCACGCGACTAATACACACTAATTAACCGGTAAAAGATAGTTAGGGAGTAAGGAAATCTAAGTAAACACATTTCTCTACACATAAGTTTCTCACCACTTTTCATTTTTGTTATTTTATTTTATTTGCATTTGTAGTAATTTGGGTTAGTTGACTAGCAACTAATTCCGCCCACTCCTTCAAAACCCGAGATTTTACTTGCTTCTATAAAATATAAAAAACATAAAAAGAATCTTCCTCAACCCTTAGACCTAATTAGAGTAGCCTTTCACACCTAACGAACACTATTCCCTGTGGAGAACGATCAATCCCCCGTACTTACCACTACACTATACTACATCGGTCAGGTACACTGCCTGGTGGGGTTGTAAGCCTCTTGAGATCCCTCGAGAGGTAAAACCTGTTGTAAGGTTGCAAAACCCACGCATCAAGTTTTTGGCGCCGCTGCCGGGGAATAGTTATTGTTTAGGTTGAATTTTTATTTCTATTAGGTCTACTCACTAGATTCCTTTCTAGTGAGATTTTTATTTTATTTTTCTAGGTTTTCTTTAGTCTATCTATTTTCTTTGTGCTTTTGTTCGTAACAAATTCTCATTGACTATTCAGTTTGCCATTATGGAAAACGCGAATCCACCCCTTACACCTGGCGAAGTAGCTTTGTTGCGTAGCCAACTTGAGAATGAGATTAGTGAGCTCAGGGAGCTCAGTAGAGTGATTGATATTGAGCTTGATTATGCCTTGAACAACTTAGGGACCGCCATATACTCAGATAATTACTTAGTACGTAATAATCTTACGGTTGATAAGTTGGTTGAGAAAATTGAGGAAGTAAAGGTAGATCCTAAGTTGGATGATTGTTTCAACGAATACCCCACTAAGGAGGAGATTGCTTACTATAACAACCTAGTTGATAACCCTCGACCACCTTTTGTTAGAATTGACCCAAAGATTAAGAGAGGTGATCCCGGGAATGTGAAGATACCATGTATGATTGGGTACCAATATGTTGAGCATGCTTACATTGACTGTGAATCCCCAATCAACGTTATGTCCTCAGGCCTTTATAGCCAAATCATAAATACACCACTTGAGCCTAGGATGGACCCCAAATGTCCAGGCGGAGTTTGCAACTTCGTTGGAAGGATTAAGGATATACATATCCTTGTTGGGAACTTTACCTTTGTCACCAACTTCATGATTTTAGAAGATATGGCAAGTGTTGTTGACTGCCGCCTATCTCGCGTTGTGTTAGGTAAGCCATTTATCGAAGCATCCAATTTAAGGTATGACCGTTCGAAAGGCACGGTTCAGTTTTCTAATCACATAGATAGGATCACATATAGGATGCCTTATCGGGTTAAAGAATTTCGTTTTGTGCCTCGATTTGACATGGACAACATTGGTGCGATTGAGGACATCAATGAAGAGGATAAAGAAAAAGGCATGGACCATGTTTGGAATAAGAGAAGCCTTTATTATAAAGATTGCTTAAACCTTGGACCTAAATACAAAATTGATATGGAGGTTGTTAGGATGATTAGAGGGGCAATTGAGAAGCAAAACGGAAAAACGTAGACCCCGTGACTTTGAGTCTAGCTACAAGACTCGTTAATAAAGAAAAGCGCTTCTTGGGAGGCAACCCAAGCCTTATTTGTTTTATTTGCTTTGTGTGTTTATTTATTTGTTTGTTTGATTTTATTTGTTTCCGTATGTGTGTTTAATTTTTATTCTTATTGATTCATGTTCAAAACTAATTTGTGAAAATGCTTTATGTTGTTTTTAACTTCGTCTTAACTACATATAAAGGTATTTTGCAAAAGATAAGTGTAAGGGAAATCTAAATCGGTTTATTAGAACACAAATGAACATGAATCATAATAATAATAAGTTAGCATACATATTCGTATTTGTTTGAGTCAAATGCTTGTATCGAGTCATAATGATGTTTTGCAGAATTTCCAGGAAGTAAGGTAAAGGTTTTTCCAGAAATTTTCCGGAAACTTAAAATGAAAATTTTTGTCAGGTCATTTCTGACGGCGTCAGGGGTTATAACCTGACGGCGTCAGATTTAATTTCCAGAAATTTTTGAAAGTTTTGTTTTCATAAAAAGTTTTTATTAAAATCTCCAACTTATAATCTCCAGGAATCTGCAAAATTATCATTCCACAAGCATTATATCCTTATATATAGATTTTTTCCCGCCGATGTTATGCAGGTTTTCGTGTTTGTTTTCTCAGGTTCAACAGGTTATTTTGGACAAGGAGATGTTTTTTTGAATCAAGCTTATGGCGATGCATTAGTCATGGAGCTTCAACATTCTCTTTGGAGGAAGATTTAACCGTGTAATTTCATTATCCAACGAGCGAATCAGGGGAGTATTTGATTTCATTCTTTTACTTTATGCTTTTACATTTGTCATTTGAACATTGGGGACAATGTTCATCTTAAGTGTAAGGGGAGGGTAAAAGTACGATTTTAGAGAATACAATTGCGCTTGATTTTTGTTTGTTTAATAGTAGATGTGTAATAAAACTGAGAGAAATACTTGTTAAGGTAATTTTAGTGCCAAATTTAAAATTTTTTACAACATATAGGAGTGAAACTTTGATCTTAATGAGCGTCTCATGGATAGGAGTTATATGACTAGCACAAAAACCGTACCACTAAAAAAAATTTCCACCCCCAAATATGTGAGGTTCGCCCCTAGAATTGGTAGGAAAAGCATTTATGCTATGATGTGTGTACCGGTAGCACTTAGATTCTAGAACTTGCGTTAGGACCATTCTGAGGCCACAAGTGAGACTACATTCGTGTAGTTAGATTTACTACATGATAAGAGGCATTAGGATTAACCCATGTTTTACACATGTGTTTTTGTTATAATTACATTGGCTACATTGGTCAAGTAATTCTCCCACACCCTTTGCGTTGTACTCATTTTTAGTACACGATACCCCTAGTACACCCCTCAGAGCCTATCTTTTCGTTTCGACCTTTAAGCATTTTACTTAAAGGAAGAATTTGTTACACCCCACTTAAATGTACACCCAAATCGCCTTAGCCTACCTTGTATGCACTCATCTTTAGTGCATTATTGTTACAACATTTGTTTAAACCCAAGTTAATTATCTAGTTGATTACATGGTTGCTAAGTCGAGTCATATCCTTGTACATATTGTTTTGGGACGATTGGGACTCATGGGTAAAGTACTAGTGTAATGGAGTAATGGGGAAGAACATCATTTATTACCCCCATATGTGCTAAATGTTTTAAAAGTACTCCAAGTTTTTCAATTATCTTAATTCGAGTCATTAGAATAGTTATTTGTAAAGTTATGTAAAAGTTCAAGTGTAAGGGGATGCAACGCCCCTATGATGTATTATTTTGGATGGTAGGGTAAAAGTGTATGCAAAAAAAAAAAAAAAAAAAAAAAAAAAAAAAAAAAAAAAAAAAAAAATGTCTAGAAAAAAAAAAAAAAAAAAAAAAAAAAAAAAAAAAATAGAAAAAACATACGGACTACCATCCCGTTTCATTTTATGTTTATTTTATGTTTATGTTTTGTTATTTTCTTTCATTAGCTTAAGATCGAGTCTAGTCTTGGCTTAGCAACATTGTATAGTACATGTAATTGATCAAGATCTTTAACTCGCCACCAGTAAAATATCCTTTATCCAACAAAACCGTGTTTTCCTTTTCCCTACACCTAACGTTATAACCCATTTAAAAGCCCTCTTTGATAGTTTATCTTAGGTGCTTACGCCTAGTGGAGGAGGTTTTCGATCCTTTCCCAAGCCTATGGTAATCTATTTGCTATGACAGGTAGTGAGAGATATTTTCCGTTTTCATTTATGAGATTTATTTTGATGACACTTGAGAGATGTGAGTATCTAAACACTACTTGTGAGGAGCTAGTATGTAATCTCCGTGCTTATTATGATTGAAGTGGAACGAATATTTGTTGTAATTACTTTTATGTTTGCATTAAATGACCCCTAACTTGTATTTTGATTAGAATAAAAGCGCATTTGCTTGAGGACAAGCAAATCTCAAGTGTAAGGGTATTTGATGAGGCGAAAAGTGTACCGCTTTTAAGGGGTCATTTAAGCCCGAAATCGTATTTATTTGATCAAATATTGCCCTAAATCGTTCCTTTTGTCATTTTAGGTACTTTTGAGGAGAAATCTGGAAAAGAAGGCATTTTGGACGTTTTTGGAGCATTAAAGTGAAGAAAACGGCAAAGTCTCAAGAATCGGCTAAAAGTTACTCTTGACGGCGTCACAATTAACATGGGACGGCGTCATGCCTTGGCAAGAAAAGTTGGATGTGAAATTTACTCATGACGGGCCAGTGAGTTTGCATGAGAATTCTGACGGCGTCACGCTTTAACTAAATCAAGGGCGTCACGGCTTAAATCATAAGGGGACGGCGTCACGTTCAGGATCCGACGGCGTCAAGCCTTGATAAGCCAGAATGGATTTTTGAAGAGCTAAAGAGGGACGGCGTCAAGATGGTCATCCGGGAACCCTAAAAGCGGCGAGGTGACGGCGTCACAATGCATAAGGTGACGCCGTCAGATGTCAAAGTCTATATATAGTTTTCTAATTTTTTGTCATTGAGGGAGAGCTTAGTGTGTGGAATTTTGGGATAAAACCCTAAGACGATTTTAGCTACTTTTTCAGGGCTTTTTGCCTTGAGATCTTCCATGTTTCATTGAAAGATAAGTTATCAATTAATCATTCAATATGTCTATGTGTTGTTTGATTCTATCTTATGCTTGTCTTTTGTTTAACATGTTAGGCTAAATTTATCTTGTGTTTGCTTAGATCTAATGAAACCTAGCTATTGATTATTGGTTGTTAGTGTGTTATTAGTTGTATTGGATGATTGTTTATCTATGTTAGGCTTAAGAAAACTGGCTAACTTCCTATTCGGTAACTTGCTTGAACGTCTTAAGAAACATGAACCAAACGCGTACTAAAGGTTTTTATGGTTGTATTTAATGCACAAGCGAATTCTAGTGATCCCATGTTAGGAGCTTCCTAGCCGGCTCGACATAGGAGTGAAGTAGGAGCTTGTAGAGTTTGGGGAAGTAAGTACGCCACCCCACGAATGGTATTAAGGAATACACCCGTCATCCACGCGACTAATACACACTAATTAACCGGTAAAAGATAGTTAGGGAGTAAGGAAATCTAAGTAAACACATTTCTCTACACATAAGTTTCTCACCACTTTTCATTTTTGTTATTTTATTTTATTTGCATTTGTAGTAATTTGGGTTAGTTGACTAGCAACTAATTCCGCCCACTCCTTCAAAACCCGAGATTTTACTTGCTTCTATAAAAATATAAAAAACATAAAAAGAATCTTCCTCAACCCTTAGACCTAATTAGAGTAGCCTTTCACACCTAACGAACACTATTCCCTGTGGAGAACGATCAATCCCCCGTACTTACCACTACACTATACTACATCGGTCAGGTACACTGCCTGGTGGGGTTGTAAGCCTCTTGAGATCCCTCGAGAGGTAAAACCTGTTGTAAGGTTGCAAAACCCACGCATCAATGACATTGGCATAGATGATGATGTACAGGTGTTTGTAGGAAATATGACATTCACTATGAGCTTCGCAATCGTCGATAATATCGAAAAGTACATCGATCCCAGGTTATCACAAGTTGTTTTTGGGGCACCTTTTTGCAAGGCCACAAGCTTGGTTGTGGACGAGCTCAATGGGATCATGACTTTCACCGATGGGATTAGGGAAATCTCATACCAAACGCCTTACAAGATGAGAGAATTCAAGGAGATTGATTATGGAGGGCTCGATGGGTTAAGTTCCCAACTCGTGTTATGTGATGATGATGTGAGAAGGGGATGTAAGGACACTTTTGACCTGTCGAGTGGATTCTTTAAGCATGTTAAGGAGCTTAGTTCTAAATACCAAAACAATCCTTTTGATCTCGAGGACCCGAAATACCTTTACTATGAAAGTGATTCTGATAGAGAATCAAAGGGGAACCTAGAAACCGTGACCAATGATGGAGTCACGTAATGTACGGTGACTTTGAGTCTAGCTACAAGACTCGTTAATAAAGAAAAGCGCTTCTTGGGAGGCAACCCAAGCTTTATTTGCTTTGTGTGTTTATTTATTTGTTTGTTTGATTTTATTTGCTTCCGTATGTATGTTTAATTTTTATTATTATTGATTCATGTTCAAAACTAAATTGTGAAAATGCTTTATCTTGTTTTTAACTTCGTCTTAACTACATATAAAGGTATTTTGCAAAAGATAAGTGTAAGGGAAATCCAAATCGGTTTATTAGAACAAATGAACATGAATCATAACAATAATAAATTAACATACATATTAGTAATTGTTTGAGTCAAATGCTTGTATCGAGTCATAATGATGTTTTGCAGGAATTCCAGGAAGTAAGGTATAGGTTTTTCCAGAAATTTTCCGAAAACTTAACATGAGAATTCTGTCAGATCATTTCTGACGGCGTCAGGCATTACAACCTGACGGCGTCAGGTTTTAATTTTCTGAAATTTTTGAAAGTTTTGTTTTTCTACCGGAATCATAAAAAGTTTTTATTAAATCTATAACTTATAAACTCCAGGAATCTGCAAAATAATCATTCCACAAGCATTATATCCTTATATAGATTTATCCCGCCGTTGTTATGCAGGTCTTCGTGTTTGTTTTCTCAGGTTTAACAGGTTATTTTGGGCAAGGAGATGTATGTGGAATCAAGCTTTTGGCGATGCATTAGTCTTGGAGCTTCTACATTCTCTTGAAAGAAGATCTAACCATGTTACCTCTTTATCCATCGAGCGAATCAGGGGAGTATTTGATTTCATTCTTTTACCTTATTTACTTTTACATCTTGTTATTTGAACATTGGGGACAATGTTCATCTTAAGTGTAAGGGGGGGTAAAGTACGATACTTTAGAAAATGCAATTACGCTTGATTTTTGTTTGTTTAATGGTAGATGTGTAATAAAACTGAGATAAATACTTGTTAGGGCAATTTTAGTGCCAAATTTAAATTTTTTTACAACATTTAGGAGTGAAACTTTGATCTTAATGAGCGTCTCATGGATAGGAGTTATATGACTAGCACAAAAACCGTACCACTAAAAAATTTTCCACCCCCAAATATGTGAGGTTCGCCCCTAGAATTGGTAGGAAAAGCATTTATGCTATGATGTGTGTACCGGTAGCACTTAGATTCTAGAACTTGCGTTAGGACCATTCCGAGGCCACAAGTGAGACTACATTCGTGTAGTTAGATTTACTACATGATAAGAGGCATTAGGATTAACCCATTGTTTTACACCTGTGTTTTTGTTATAATCACGTTGGCTACATTGGTCAAGTAATTCTCCTACACCCTTTGCGTTGTACTCATTTTTAGTACACGATACCCCTAGTACACCCCTCAGAGCCTATCTTTTCGTTTCTAACTTTAAGCATTTTACTTAAAAGAAGAATTTGTTTACACCCCACTTAAATGTACACCCAAATCGCCTTAGCCTACCTTGTATGCACTCATTTTTAGTGCATTATTGTGACAACATTTGTTTAAACCCCAAGTTAATTATCTAATTGATTACATGGTTGCTAAGTCGAGTCATATCCTTGTACATATTGTTTTAGGACGATTGGGACTCATGAGTAAAGTACTAGTGTAATGGAGTAATGGGGAAGAACAACATTATTACCCCCATATATGCTAAATATTTTAAAAAGTACTCCAAGTGTTTCGATTATCTTAATTCGAGTCATTAGAATAGTTATTTGTAAAGTTATGTAAAAGTTCAAGTGTAAGGGGGATGCAACGCCCCTATGATGTATTATTTTGGATGGTAGGGCAAGAGTGTATGAAAAAAATAAAATAAATAAATAAATAAAGAAAAATACAAAAAAATGAGAAAAAGAAAAGTAGAAAAAACATACGGACTACCATCCCGTTTCATTTTATGTTTATTTTATCTTTTTGTTATTTCTTTCATTAGCTTAAGTCGAGTCTAGTCTTGGCTTAGCAACGCCATATTGTACATGTAATTAATCAAGATCTTTAACTCGCCACCAGTAAAATATCCCTTATCCAACAAATCCGTGTTTATCATATCCCTACACCTAACGTTATAACCCGTTTAAAAGCCCTCTTTGATAGTTTATCTTAGGTGCTTACACCTAGTGGAGAAGGTTTTTGATCCTTTCCCAAGCCTATGGTAATCTATTTGCTATGACAGGTAGTGAGAGATATTATTCATTTTCATTTGTGAGATATACTTTTATGACACCTGAGAGATGTGAGTATCTAAACACTACTTGTGAGGTGCTAGTGTGTAATCTCCGTGCTTATTATGATTAAAGTGGAACGACTATTTTTTGTAATTACTTTTATATTAGCGTTAAATGACCCCTAACTTGTATTTTGATTAGAATAAAAGCGCATTTGCTTGAGGACAAGCAAATCTCAAGTGTAAGGGTATTTGATGAAGCGAAAAGTGTACCGCTTTTAGGGGGTCATTTAAGCCCTAAATCGTATTTATTTGATCAAATATTGCCCTAAATCGTTCCTTTTGTCATTTTAGGTACTTTGGAGAAGAAATATGGAAAAGGAAGCATTTTGGACATTTTTGGAGCATAAAAGTGAAGAAAACGACAAAGTCTCCAAAGCTGCTGGAAAAGTACACATGACGGCGTCAAGGATTGCTCCTGACGGCGTCACGGCTTGGCAAAAGAGGTGGATATGACAAAATACACGTGACGCGCCAGAGAGTTTTACAATGGAAAGTCTGACGGCGTCACCCTTTAAGGTGATCAAGGTCGTCACGGTTTACGTTAAAGAGAGATGGCGTCAAGCACTATTCTGACGGCGTCAACCCTTGATAGGCCAGAGCGGATTTTGGAGGATTAAAGAGGGACGACGTCAGGAAGACCATCCGGGAACCCTAGCCGCGGCGAGGTGACGGCGTCACCTCCTACAACGTGACGCCGTCAGCCCCTAAACTCTATATATAGTTTTGCAATTTTTAGTCATTAGTGTGCAACTTTGTGAGGAAAAAACCCTAAGACGAATTTTCTGCCATTTTTAAGGGTTTTATACCCTTGGATCTCCCATGTTTAATTGAAGATAAGTAATCACTTAATCAATCAATATGTCTATGTGTTGTTTGATTATATCTTGTTCTTGTCTTTTAATTAACATGCTAGGCTAGATTTATCTTGTGTTTGCTTAGATCTAATGAAACCTAACTATTGATTATTGGTTGTTGGTGTGTTATTAATTGTATTGGATGATTGTTTATCGATGTTAGGCTTAAGAAAACTGGCTAACCTCCTACACGGTAATTTGCTTGAACGTCTTAAGAACCATGAACCAATGCGTACTAAGGTTTTTATGGTTGTATTTAATGCATGAGCGAATTCTAGTGATCCCATGTTAGGAGCTTCTTAGCCGGCTCGACATAGGAGTGAAGTAGGAGCTTGTAGAGTTGGGGAAGTACATACGCCACCCCACGATTGGTATTAAGGAATACACCCGTCATCCACGCGATTAATACACACTAATCAACCGGTAAAAGGTAGTTAGGGAGTAAGAAAATCTAAGTAAACACATTTCTCTCCATAAAAGTTTCACCACCTTTTCATTTTCAGTTATTTTATTTTATTTGCAATTGTAGTTATTTGGGTTAGTTGACTAGCAACTAATTCCGCCCACTCCTTCAAACCCGAGATTTTACTTGCTTTCATAAAAATATAAAAATACAAAAAGAATCTTCCCTCACCCTTAGACCTATTAGAGTAGTTTTTCAATCCTAACAACACTATTCCCCTAGAGAACGATCAATCCCCCGGTACTTGCCACTTCACTATACTACATCGGTCAGGTACACTGCCTGGTGGGGATTGCATGCCTCTTGAGATCCCTCGAGAGGTAAAACCTGTTGTAAGGTCGCAAAACCACGCATCAATTATTTATGTCAACATTTTTATTAAATACTTTGTTTTGGATAATGTGACGAAGAGTGCTATGTTTGTTGATTGTGTGTTTTTTAGAGATAGCATCCGGTTCGTTGTTCGACAATTGGGGGCTCAAAGCATGTAAAAGAGACAAGGAAGAAACCTTGAGCAACAACTGTGTTAATACAGCTTTAGTGGCGTATAAGAAACCAGGAGTTATGTCATGTTCGGCTTCATTGCCTTGGAAGAGGCACATCAGGTACCATTGTTTTGTTTCTGACTCCAGTGTAGACAACAAATGATTGTAATTGTGATAATGTGTGTTTATTTTGATTTGTTTTGTTACTTCTTCATAGGAATTTGTGTGTTTGGTCAGATAGTGGTTTACGGTTGTCTCTGTTGATTTGCAGAATTTCATTCCGCGTGCCCGAGTCTTTAAGTCGTGTAAGCAAGCTCTCAGAGTTGGCAAAATAGCATCTACTCCCAGTAAAGGCGAGTCAATCGTAATTACATTGGAACCGGACTTTGGATATAGTAACTTGATTTAGGGATTTCATTTCTTTTTGGCTATACGATAACGATTGGAGAAAGAGATTGCTTTTAGGTTTGGTGCGGCCAGAACTTCTCTTCACATTTTGTACTGATACCAACTGAATCAAGCGAGTGGTCAAAACTTGCAAATGAGGAACATAGCTGACTGTAGTTTTCAAAGTTCACACATAAAACAGGTAATGCACATTCCTTAATAGATTTTCGCACTTTTAGGTCCAAATCTAAAAGTTTATTGATTCACCATTGTCACTGACAAGTTGAATATTTCGGTTTTTCGTGGTATGTGCGAATTTGTTTTCTTTAGAAATGCAATCTTTTCTCTTTTAATGACTTATATTACAACCGATTTGTTTTTTTATAACCAGATGAGACGATGGCCTTAATAGGCAACACCAACGAAGACCACACGAAGCAGGGGAAAACAGGATGGAGATGAAACTACGTACAAATCTCATTCGATCAAACGGCCGGTCTTATGCTCAGGTTATTGCTTCCAACAGGTGACGCTTTACACTTCCATTCGTATTCATTATCTTTTTATAGTGCATTCTATAATTCTGTGATGTTTAGTACGTGGCCTATTTAAGGCATAATGACTAAAATGATTTGTTTCTGTAATGCAGGTTTGCAGTTAAAGAATACATGGTCGTGTGAAAAGAAGAAAGAACAGGAATATCGTTATCTACCCTACGACAACGACTTCGTGAACTTGCACAAACAACAGTACACATAAAGAACACAAGAAGGTAAGGACGTTAGGCTTTTCATTCCTTTTGAAAAAAAAGTCAACACATTATTCTCCATAGGATTTAGGCTTTTCATTCCTTCCGGAAAAAAGGTCAAAACATTATCGTCCATAGGATTTTCTATACTGTGAAAACTTTGAATTGTACATGATAACAGATTATTGTCCCTGTAAGAAAAAAATAGGTGTTGGGCAAACCATTAACAAAAACCTGATTATATGCTTTTTTTTCTTCGGAGGTCGAGACTCGCTATTAGATTACCTTTGTATGATGGCAAAGGTGCTGTTGTTTTCTTGCTACTCAGAATATACAAATGCAGTTAAGCAACAAAAGGTATATGATTGCAGCTCCGATTATCACTTATCCTTTCCAAACTGTACATACCTAACTAACTATCTGATTTTTACGGTTTTAACTTTATTAACATTTTTACGAACGATGCGTTTATTTAATGATAGGTCAATACACATCGGTAAAAGGATAACCATCTGAAGAGGTTGAAGAATAATGTTGTGAACAAATGTTACAGGTAATTATCGCTAATTCCTTGAGTTTTTTTTTTACCGTTCTTCTATTGCATTTCCAGGAGGCACCGGCGCAATGGTATTGTGCCTATTTGGGCAGATGTCTTGATTATAGCTTTCATAAACCAAATCTCTTTTTTTGTAAATATTTAGGACAACAATATTTGAAAAAAGTTTTAAATTTTTTAGATTTCTCGCGCCTAGAGTAGGGGCCAGCATGGTTCAGCGGGTTTGGAATCGGGGATGAAATAGGGGCTGCGACTGGTACATTTGGGGGCTCAAATGGATGTGATTGAAGTGACCAAATTCGCATGGAACAGGTGTCATCGGCTTATAAGGTAGATGATTACTTATTTTTTGTATTTGACGGTTTTGGAGCTGGACATAAAATGTTTCATCATTTATGTTGGCAAATAATTGTTTGATGTTTCATCATTTGGAATGCGTAGTAACAGTCATATGTAATCGTGTAGATAAAGCATTTGTCAGAAACGCGTTTGAATGTGAAATTCAAGTTCTACAAAAAAATGTAGCAAACCCGAAACGTGTTTGAATGCAATATGTGTAGCAATACCCCCGCCGCAACGCGGCGGGTTCCTTCACCTTGTTATCATTAAACATGCATGAAGTTGTATAGGTCACACTTGTTGGAGTTTAGAGTTATATAGGATATCGATGTGGCACTTCATTATAAATATAATTATATGAACTTATGAAGCAAGGTTTTCAAGATCGGGATCCTACTTAGGATCATTTTCCTCTTTGCAAGATCGTGATCGTAAGATCGGATCGGGATCCTAAGATCCTACTATAATGCTATTTTTTAATGATCTTTGTAATATTATTCAAATCTACAAATTATTATATATTATAAACATGAAATTATAAGAATATTTTATGAAAATGTTGTTCTAAATTATGAATATGGAATGTTTAAGAAGAATCACATGTTGTTTTCTAAATTATATAAAAACATAAACCATAATTTTGTAGTTTTTTAGTTTGCGGTTCGAGAAAAGTAAGATCGGATCGGAGTATATCTTAAGATCCTATGGTCAAGATCGGGATCCTATAAGATCTTAAGCTTGTTAAGATCCTACGTAGGATCCGGATCGTTTTTGCTTTGTAGAATCGTAAAATCGTAAGATCCTAAGATCAGGATTGGGATCTTAACAACTATGATATGAAGTACTAATGTTCTAATTTCTAAAAAATACATTTGCGCAACGTATTATGCTAGTTTTTATGGGAAGGATCACCTCCATCTCACCTTTCACGAACGGAACATCATAAAAAACACATATCATTGCCTCTACCTCACTCACTCACTCTTGCATCTTTAACGATGATGGTGACCAACTTTAGCAAACAATAAATTGTGGGCCTTTATGAGTGTTTTAATTATTATTTATTTGGTTTGTGATGTGTATGGTACATTGTAAGTTACGTTTGTATAAAATAAAATATTTTTATATTGTTAGTTTGGTGGTGGGTTAGAGAATAACTATATAAGATGAAATGTGATGAGTTTTCTGGTGTGTTGAATGGTGATGTGAGACTGATGTGGAGGTGATGATAACGGTGACATATCAATTTTTATCATTTTTTTTTTGGAAGGCGACTTTCATTTTTTAGATTGGAGTCGCACCCGCTACATCGGCAAGCCCTCATCCACCACGTACCCAGACTATGTTTTCTGAACCGGCGCCCACGCTGGCGTAGTGGGGATTTTTAACGGCTTCCGCCCGGAAATCGTATCGCCTCCACACGAGTTTCCTCGCTGGAGTAACGGCCGGATGAAAATCGGGGGCGGCTCGGATTCGAACCTGCGCAACATTGGCTTACATGCTCTCCTCTTCATTGCCTAATACCAACAGAGATTTGTGGCCCTCATGTGAAAACTTTCCGGCAGGTTACCCAAGCCAGTACTACTCTCACACGGGCACGCTTAACCGACTAAGTGATTACCGCTAGACCACAAATCCGTTGATTATCAATTTTTATCATAGAACATAATATACATTTAGCAAAAATATGACAAAGCGGTTTACTATTCATTAGAAATATATCTATGACATTACTCTATATATAATGGAGCGTCGAGTTTTGCTACAGTTGTTGTAGTAGTGTTGGGCTCGCTTTTGGGCTGTGGGCTCCCGCTTTTCCCCTTTCGTTTCCCTCGCTTCTTTTAGCCTTTTCCCGAACGCTAACAAATGATAGAATGCGCTAGAGATTTATACGTGTCTCTTCCCTGTGGTTTTCTCGGTAGTTGTGCAGATCTTCTTCGTGAACTTTCATCGGCTGCTGCTGCGCTTTAACTTTACCGGAGGGCGATACGTTTGTGGTTTGTGTATTTGCTTCTTATGATCTACGTGTTGATGTCTTATTTATTTATTTATTTGATTATTTTTTTATTCTTCAGTTTTGGAGATCTTGAAGCCTGTTGTTGCGCCGAATCAGAAGATATTAGGTTTGTGTATTCGTATGTTTGTTTTATTTTTTTGTTTGCACTTTGTGTATAGTCATTTGTAGTGATTTGTAGTCAGCTGTGTCATTTGCGATTAAGTAGTTGTAGTGATTTGTGACATTTGTAGTATGTTGTACTTTGTGTGTAGTGATTTCTGGTGATTTGTAATCATCTGTGTGATCTACGATTTGTGTGATTTGTGATGAGTAGTTGTCAGAAACAGTAATCGCCTTATCTGTATAAGTAATTGTAATGATTTATGTGATTTGTCATTTGTGTAATTTGTCATAAGAGTAAAACCCTAAGAAATCAGAATAAAAACTGTGCCCCATAACTAAAAATATAGTTATTTGTTAAGTATGAGGAGTAAGACTAAAGGTGTCCGTAGAAATAGTTGTAATCAATCATTAGAAGGAAACGGGTCTGTTAGATGTGATCTTGGTGAAGGGTTGGTCCCTGGTGGTGTTATAGATGTGGCCGCTGATTTAGATGCTAACAACGGTGGCGGGTTTCTTATGATTGATACGCCTACTTCGGTTTGTGAAAGTATACTGATTCCTGCATGTGACGTTGCCGAATTCATGTGTGTTCACGATTCCTTATGCTGTAACGATCCCTTGGAACATGATTCGGTTACTATTAACGCTGTTCCTGGTGTGTCTACAAAATCTTCGAATGGTATATCGATTAATGAACTTCGTGAGGACTGTGTTCGTGCCTTTCCGCTCTCTACAAGTACCGACAGAAAAGGGAAACAAAATATGGATGACATACCACTGTCAGCAGCAACTGGTACTGTATCTTTTTTTATTGTTGTTTGCTTATATTTGTATTTTGTTCGTACCTATAATTTTTTCCCCGCATCTCTTATTTGCAGGTCCATGTCATGTTGGTATGCCTGTTTCAATGCATTTGGGAACTACCAGCTCTTCTGGTAATGTTCTGTATCTTTTATTTTTCAGTTTCCTTTTTCATCGTTTGTCTATGTTTACTTACGCCGCATTTTTTTCATACGAGATATGCCAACAGATATGCGACCGCATTCGGATTCTAATACTGGTAGTGGCTTCCTAACGGTTGATATGCCAAATTCGTTTTGCGAGAGTATAATGATTCCTCCGTGTGACGTTGCTGAATTCATGGATAGTGACAATTCTTTGTGTTATACCAACAACAATGTTCTTTCCACAATTCCTAGCAGATGTTCCAATGGTATATCAATTAATGAGCGCCATGAAGGTTATCGATGTAGTGCCTCAGATCGAACGGATGTTGCTGGAAAAGGGAAACAGAAGGTAGATGATGTATCACTGTCGGCAACAACCGGTGCTGTATATTTTCTTATTGTCATTTGTATATGTCTGTATTTTATTGGTTTTTACACCCTTTTTAACGCTTCTGTTTTCGCTTTCTGTGTCTAACTTTCACCGTTGGTTTTCGCAGTTGAATCTGAACCTGCTCCTGCTACATCTTCTAGCTATAATGCACACTTTCAAAATACGCCCTCTACTCCTGCTACCGCTTCTCAAACAGTTACAAACCCTGTATCGAGTGCTAGGCGAGCAGTGAGAACACAAAGAACTGGTATTAACCGCCAACGCACAGGTAGTATTAATTATGTTTTCTTGCTATATGGGACTTTGATTGCGTGGTTTTGTAACCTTACAACAGGTTTTACCTCTCGAGGGATCTCAAGAGGCTTACAACCCCACCAGGCAGTGTACCTGACCGATGTAGTATAGTGTAGTGGTAAGTACGGGGGATTGATCGTTCTCCACAGGGAATAGTGTTCGTTAGGTGTGAAAGGCTACTCTAATTAGGTCTAAGGGTTGAGTAAGATTCTTTTTTATGTTTTTATATTTTTATGAAAGCAAGTAAAATCTCGGTTTTGAAAGAGTGGGCGGAATTAGTTGCTAGTCAACTAACCCAAATTACTACGAATGCAAATAAAATAAAATAACTGAAATGAAAATGTGGTGAGAAACTTATGTGTAGAGAAATGTGTTTACTTAGATTTCCTTACTCCCTAACTATCTTTTACCGGTTAATTAGTGTGTATTAGTTGCGTGGATGACGGGTGTATTCCTTAATACCATTTGTGGGGTGGCGTACTTACTTCCCCAACTCTACAAGCTCCTACTTCACTCCTATGTCGAGCCGGCTAGGAAGCTCCTAACATGGGATCACTAGAATTCGCTTGTGCATTAAATACAACCATAAAAACCTTTAGTACGCGTTTGGTTCATGTTTCTTAAGACGTTCAAGCAAGTTACCGAATAGGAAGTTAGCCAGTTTTCTTAAGCCTAACATAGATAAACAATCATCCAATACAACTAATAACACACTAACAACCAATAATCAATAGCTAGGTTTCATTAGATCTAAGCAAACACAAGATAAATTTAGCCTAACATGTTAAACAAAAGACAAGAATAAGATAGAATCAAACAACACATAGACATATTGAATGATTAATTGATAACTTATCTTTCAATGAAACATGGAAGATCTCAAGGCAAAAAGCCCTGAAAAAGTAGCTAAAATCGTCTTAGGGTTTTCTCCCAAAATTCCACACACTAAGCTCTCTCTAATGACAAAAAATTAGAAAACTATATATAGATTTTTGGATCTGACGGCGTCACCTTATGGAGTGTGACGCCGTCACCTCGCCGCTTTTAGGGTTCCCGGATGACCTTCTTGACGCCGTCCCTCTTTAGCTCTTCCAAAATCCATTCTGGCTTATCAAGGCTTGACGCCGTCGAACCATGAACGTGACGCCGTCCCCTTATGATTTAAGCCGTGACGCCCTCGATCAAGTTAAAGCGTGACGCCGTCAGAATTCACATGCTATTTTCACTGGCCCGTCATGAGTAAATTTCACGTCCAACTTTTCTTGCCAAGGCATGACGCCGTCCAGAGTAAAGTCTGACGCCGTCAAGAGTAACTTTTAGCCGATTTTTGAGACTTTGCCGTTTTCTTCACTTTAATGCTCCAAAAACGTCCAAAATGCCTCCTTTTCCAGATTTCTCCTCAAAAGTACCTAAAATGACAAAAGGAACGATTTAGGGCAATATTTGATCAAATAAATACGATTTAGGGCTTAAATGACCCCTTAAAAGCGGTACACTTTTCGCTTCATCAGATACCTTTTATCTGTAGGTAACGTTTGTTGCTGTTTTCGCAGTTGAATCTGACCCTGCTCCTACTGCATCTTCTAACTATAATGCACACTTTCAAAGTGCGTCCTCTACTCCTGCTACCATTTCTCAAACGGTTACAAATCCTATATCGAGTGCTAGGCGAGCAGCGAGAACACAAAGAACTGGTATTAACCGCCAACGCACAGGTACTATTAATTATGTTTTTTTGCTATATGGGACGTTGTTTCTGTTTCTTTTATTCCTTTTAACCTTCATTTATATAATATATATATATATATATATATATGTAATATATATATATATATATATATATATATATATATATATATATATATATATATTTTTTTTTTTTTTTTTTTTTATGCCTTTACAGGACCACCAGATACATATGTCTCTTTAGGGGCATGTAACAGAATCTGTCGTCATTGCAAGGCACTTTTTTGGTTTGAAGAAAGGATCAAACATGGAAGCCGTGCATCCCCTAGCTATCATAGATGTTGCATGGGTGGTCAAGTAGTTTTGCGTCGTCAATCCAAATACCCTGCATATATCAAGCAATTGTTCACAGACCGCCATTTCATGGAGAATGTCAGAGCTTATAACTCGATGTTTGCTATGACTTCGTTAGGAGGTCAAACCGATGAATCAGTAAACAGAGGCCATGGCCCGTATGTCTTCAAAGTATCGGGACAGATTTATCATTGGATAGGTTCTCTTTGTCCGGCTGAGGAAACTGACCCGCGTTTCTTGCAGTTATACATCTTTGATACACAAAATGAAATACAGAATCGTTTGACCCATTTTGAAGATGGTGGTCAGAATTTAAGGCCAGAAATTGTTAATGGGTTAATTCAAGTTCTGGATGAGCACAATGAGTTGGTTTGTTTATTTAGGACAGCAAGAAACCTGCTGAGCGCTGAAGACATTCCTGACTTCAAGATACGGTTATTTGCAGTCAAGGGTTCGCGACAGCATGAGTTTCCTTCTGGCAATTCTATTGGAGCTATTGTTTATGAAGGAGGTCCTGATACAGGGACTGAGTTTGATATCGTTATTCAGCAATGTTCCAGCCAACCGCAAAGAGTTAGCAAATTGCATCCTTGCTATATGTCATTCCAGTTTCCTCTACTTTTCGTTTTCGGAGAAGATGGATTCCACATTGGCCTACGTTTATGGAACCCGGATACTTAAACAGTGGAAGAAACCAAAAAGATGTCAATGAAGATGTACTACGCATATCAATTGCATGATCGCTTTGAAGAATATAGTCTGCTGACACGATCCGGAAGGCTCTTTCAACAATATGTAGTCACAGCTTATTGTAGTGTGGAGCAATATCGATTAGATTACATTCGGGAACACCAAAACGATATCAGAAATGATTACCTTTCAGGGGTGTATGATGCATTTCCACGCGGTGATCGGAATGGTTCAGATGTAGGAATGCGAACAATCCTTCCTGCATCATTCGTTGGTGGCCCACGGTATATGTACAGCCACTATCTTGATGCACTCGCAATTTGCCGGGTTTATGGAAACCCATCTTTCTTCATCACATTTACATGCAATGTTAAATGGCCAGAAATTACAGAATATATGGAACAGTTTCCAGACGTCAATGTTGCTGATAGGCCAGATGTTGCCGACCGAGTTTTCGAGCAGAAAATTCATCTTCTGATAGCGTATCTGCTTGACGGAAGACCATTTGGACCAGTTGCAGCGAGTAAGTTTCAGTTTTTATTAATATGTACCTATACATAAACCCTTTACATTATATCTGATTCAATTTTTATGTTTGACTTTTCAGTTTTGTACATGGTTGAATTTCAAAAGCGTGGCCTACCACATTGTCATTCGTTGTTGTGGATAAAAGAAGCTTCAAGAGTACATTCACATGCAGATATCGACCGATATATATTGGCTGAATTACCTGGTAGGCACGTTGACCCAGAAGGTTATCGAATAGTTACCGAGTTTATGATGCATGGTCCATGCGGCATCGCAAATAGATCAGCGCCATGTATGAAGGGAACTGATTCATGTACAAAAGGGTTTCCTAAACCATATGCTGATGCTACTTCTATCGACAAAAACGGCTATGTACATTATCGCAGGCATCCTTGGGGAGACATTACTACCGTCCAAAACGTTGAGTTGGATAATAGCTATGTCGTGCCATATAATATGATGCTTCTTACCAGGTTTTATGCACACATCAATGTAGAATATTGTGAATGGACAACGTTGATTAAGTATTTATTCAAGTATATTTCAAAAGGCACAGACCGAGTAGTCACGCAGATAACAAGATCCAATAGAAACACGCCTTCAACAAGCCAACCACCTGCAATTAGAATTGATGAGATAAACAGTTATCTAGATCCAAGATACATTGGTCCACACGAGGCCTGTTGGCGATTGCTAGGATTCGATATTCACTACAGAGATCCGGTTGTGCAAATAATGGCTGTTCATCTTGAAAATATGCAGCGTGTAACTTTCAGAAAAAATGAAAGTTTACACTCTGTTGCTGAAAATCCAAGTAACAAGAAAACCACCCTAACACAGTGGTTAGACTTTAATGCTCGGTCTACACTTGGTCACCATCTGACGTATCTAGACTTTCCTTCTGAATTTTTTTGGAATCATGCTCAAAAGTTTTGGTCGCCTAGACGAAACCTTAACAAGCCTTCAATTGGTAGGTTAGCATACATACATCCTAGCGCTGGTGATTTGTATTACCAAAGGCTTTTACTTTGCCACCAGAAGGGCTGTGCATCGTTCTCTGCTATACGTACAGTTGAAGGCCGCCTTTATCCAACTAATAGATCAGCGTGTGAAGTAATGGGTTTATTAGCAGATGACGGAGAATGGTCGCTTGCTCTTTTAGAAGCAGCCTTAACAGCTACAGCAGCAGAAATACGGCAACTGTTCTCTCAAATTCTTATCTTTTGTGATGTTACTAATCCAGTCTCTCTTTGGAATAAGCACTGGAGGCTTATGAGTGATGATATACCTACAATCTTATCACAGCTGTTCCAGATGCCCCAAATTAGCTTGACTGATGAAGAGCTGCAAAATGGGGTTCTCTACGAGCTGGAACCTATTCTTAGGTCTCATGGGAAATCGGTTACAGATTTTGGTATCCACCTGCCTGCACGGCGCCTGCTACAGATTCTGCGAAACAGAACAGTTATGGAAGAGCGAAGCTATGATACAGAAGCTATGACCGTTGAAAGAGATCGTTTGGTACCAAATCTCAATACTCAGCAACGGCAACTGTTTGATGCTATTCTCGAAGGCGTAAGAGATAACAGACAAAAGCTAATTTTCGTATATGGTTACGGTGGCACTGGAAAGACTTTTGTATGGAAGAGCATAATCTACGCCCTACGAGCAGAGCGAAAGATAGTTCTTGCAGTGGCTTCTTCCGGGATTGCTTCACTGTTGTTACCATCAGGCCGCACTGCTCATTCAAGGTTTAAGTTGCCACTAGATGTAACGAACGAGTCTATGTGCACTATAAAAAAACATACTCAGCTGGCTGACTTACTGATACAAACAGATCTGATAATTTGGGACGAGGCGCCTATGAATGATCGTAAATGTTTTGAGGCCCTTGACCGGACCTTGCGAGATCTGTTAGATACACCAACAACTGTTTTTGGCAATAAGTCAGTCATCCTCGGTGGAGATTTCAGACAAACTTTACCAGTAAAGAAAAAAGGTACAAAACAGCAAATTATTTCCTCATGTATCACTGAATCATATCTGTGGAAACATTTCAGAGTTCATCTGTTGACTGAAAATATGCGGCTGAAAAGAACAGAGACGCCTTCCCATCAATTGCTTGCAACTGCAGCATTTTCTGAATGGTTAGTCAAAATAGGGAATGGTGTTATTGGTGAACCAGATCAATCAGATCCCCAAGATACCTCATGGATACATATACCCGATATGTATTGTATTCCAGATAGTGATGACGCAAGGATGCAACTTATACGATTCATATATCCTGACGCCATTCTTCAATCACCAACTGCCGAATCCTTGCAAGAAAGAGCAATTGTTTGTCCAAAAAATGAAACTGCTGACGCTATTAACTCAGATATCCTGCAAATGTTATGTGCTCCCAGTCATGTATATACAAGTAACGATGAAGCTATACCACGCGGAAATGACGGAGGAGCCACAGAATTACTATATCCAGCAGAGTACCTTAACACGCTATCATTCACAGGAATTCCGCCACATAAGCTCGAACTCAAAATAGGCGCCCCTGTTATGTTGCTAAGGAACTTGAATTTGACTGGAGGTCTTTGTAATGGGACACGCATGATCGTAACACAGATGCTTGCTAAGGTAATCGAAGTCAGAATTGTTACCGGTACTCGCATACTACAAAAAGTATTTCTTCCTCGAATTCTGTTGTTCAACAGAGACGAGCATCTGCCATTTATATTCAAAAGGAAGCAGTTCCCGGTAAAAGTATGCTACGCAATGACCATCAACAAAAGCCAAGGCCAGTCACTGAACAAGATCGGTGTGTACTTACCAGAACCCATTTTTGGTCATGGCCAGTTATACGTTGCACTTTCAAGAGCCACATCTCCTGACGGGCTAAAAATCCTCATCAAAGATCAGCTTAACAGACCACCGAATACGACAAAAAATATCGTCTACAGGGACTTTTTAGAAACCATTATCAGAACCCAGGTCTTATTCATAACAAACACATTGCACATATTCTTTCACATTTCTGTGTTAGTATTTATGCATATGACCCAACCACAGATACAGCAAACAGAATATATTATTCTAATACTTAGAGATTGTATAGGGCTGAACCAAACACTAATTTTCTCTGGAAGAAATATAGGATCAGCTATATTTTTAGATGTTTTCTTTGCTTAGCCTATTACTGATTAGCAGATTACTGCTACCATGTAACGTCTATTATGTTGCTATATTTGTTACATGTAACGTCTATTATGTTGCTATATTTGTTACCTATATTTTTATAGATTTTCTCCCTTATTACTGAATCACAAATAACTGAACATTGAACCCAGCTACGATCCAATAAACATATTTTGCTTCCTAATCCTAATGCACAGGTGACTAAACCCATATAGGATCAGTTACACTTTTAGATGTTTTCTTTGCTTAGCCTATTACTGATTAGCAGATATCTTTCTTAGCTATATTTTTACAAATTTTCTCCCCTTATTACTGAATCACAGGTGACTGAACCCATATAGGGTCTCATATCTTATTTTAACCCTTGCGAAGTGTATCTATGTCAGTTATATTTTTACAGATTTTGTTACCTGCTGTCAAAACACCAGTTCAGTAAACCCATATAGGGTGACGCGCATTCTACCACCATTCTTATACTAACGAAAAATCAGACACAGACTTTGCTACATCTGATTTGGCAATTATATGTGCGGTCCTATAGACATGAAAATAGGCCATGCCTACAGAGACTTCTTTTACGTGCACTTAACAACGCACAGATCAGTTAACCCACATAGTGTCTAATAAACAGATTCTCTCAAATCTGATTCCCTTACCTTTCTGATGGAGCCGGATACACACGATAATATATTGCTAAACCACAGGTAAGTAAACCCATATAGGGTCAGTTCTGTTTTTACAGACTGAACTCATGTGTCATCTAATATTTTACTATGTTTCTTACCTATATTTTTACAGATTTTGTATCTTGTTACTAAATCGCAGGTGACTAAACCTATATACAATCTAATATCTTATTTTAACCCTTGTGGATTATATCTATGATAGTTATATTGTGACAGATTTTGTTAGCTACTCTCAAAAGGCTTGCTCAATGAACCCATATAGGGTCACACACATTCCAACGCCAGGTGACTAAACCTATATACAATCTAATCTCTTATTTTAACCCTTTCGGATTATATCTATGTTAGTTATATTGTGACAGATTTTGTTACCTACTGTCAAAAGGCTAGCTCAATGAACCCATATAGGGTCATACACATTCCAACGCCATGCTTATACTGATGAGAAATCGAACACAGATTTGGCTACATCTGATTTGGCAGTTACATGTACGGTCCTATAGACAAGAGAATAGGCCCAACCTTTTATAATGTTCTAAGAATGGATACCTTCAGAGACATATTTCGCATGTACTTTACGGAGACCACAACCATATATTTCTTCCCATGTAATACCGATACATTTTTCAAACCAAGGTAAAGCTGTACTAGACTGACTCCTGTTAACACCAACTCTCATATGTTGGTTGCTTGGATACAGTTTATTGGCTATGCATTTTTGCTAACAACTACCTTTTCTTACCTATTACACCTATTTATATATAATCTCATCTATCACTGCATCATTATGATACAGGAAAATGTCGCATGATACTTCACTGCCAACAATAACAAGGTCTGCAGGAAAAAGGCCAGCAACAGATCTTGAAATTGTTGGACTTGGTAATCTCAAACCATCAGACGTAGCAAAAGCAATATGCGTACGAGTATATCGCAAATGGACAGTTACAGATACCAGAGGAATAAAATAGCCAGCTTTGAGCGTTATATTACTTGATCAGCAGGTTATGTTAATCTGCATCACGCCTTTTAATACACATTAAATTTCCCATTCTTAATATTTGTGTTTTTCTTTCATATTATAGGGTGGCGCCATACAGGCAAATGCAGAAGGCCGCGAAAAAACAAGATTTGATAACATCCTTCAAATCAATGCTACATACACAATCACCGGATTCGGTCTTCTAGACACCAAAAAATGGATGCAGACATTACCTAATCGCTTCACCTTGATATTAGGCAGGGTCACCGATGTTCAGCCCTATACTGGAACCAGCTTTCCACTACATCATTTCAACTTTGCCACATACTAACAGGTACAGATTAATATTAGTAGCACTCACACAATAAAAAATAGTATAACTGCACATTATGTCACTGCAGATTACATAGGATGTGTCCTTTCTGTTGGTGATATCCGTGAACCAAAGCCACCCAATACAAAACAAATTGTCTGGAGAGACATCATACTTCGTAACCTAGAGTAAGTTAATCATATGAACTCTTTTTTGAATAACAGCCATTCATACGAACTCTTTTTTGAATAACAGCCATTCTAAATAACAACTCGCTAACGTATTTTCCCATATGCAGAGGGGACACTGTCAGATTCACCCTTTGGAATGAGAAAGCTCAAGAATTTAACATCAGTGCCTACAAAAAAGAACCTAAACCAACCGTCATGGCTGTCAGTTCATGCTGGGTGAAGACATACAAAGGTACCACCATTGCCACAGACCCACGTTTCAAAGATATTAACAGAATAGATTCTAACAAAGCCACAAACAAATGCAGGGTTGCAACTATCAAGCACACCTGCAACTTACTACTATTTCAACCCTCCTATTCCTGAAACAGATTACATACTAAGCATGTCAGTTGTTCTCCTTCTCTTTTAACACATTTGCCTAATTTTTGAAGCATCAAACTAACTTGCAATATCCTTGCAGGTATGAACAGTTGCTCCCACCACCAGTCATACAGAATGTACGCACATACCGCTATGATAACATAGAAGATGAAAAGAAAAGAAACAGAGCTACAATAGACGAGCTTCTACGAGAAGATCCAAGAAACCAAACAGTTAGTACTTCTATCAAACTTACAACTACTAGCTTTGTATTTGCCATGTAACTGTTTTAATGTATAACTACCTTTTACAGAATGTTAGATTCACAGTTGTTGCAACAATTGAAGAAGTTGTTGTTGGCATACCATGGTTCTACCGCAGATGCCATGACTGTAGGCGAAAAATCTTTGATGACCGCCCACATGCACAGTGTGAGACGCCAGCTCCAACACAGCCGAATGATTACAGGTACAAGTAACCAAAAACAGTTTATAAGCAACACAAAAAAAACTCTTAATATTCTGTAATGAACTCACCTATGTTGAATACCTATGTAGTTATTCCTTTAGACTATTGATTTCTGACAACACTGGAGTTTTAACGTTAACATGCTTCAGTAATGAGGTACATTCAATAGTCACAGAAGTCAACAAAGTTGTCTCAGAAGAAGGGTACACCGATGCATATACAGTCCCGCCACATTTAACAGCCCTCGAAGGAACCACGCATTTGTTTCAGCTGCACTTCTCGCCAGATTCTACAAAAGAAAATCAGAGCTATGTGCTTGATAGCGTGATGGAAACTGGTCCACATCTACTGCTACCGGCTGAACAGAACATTCCCTTGCTAACAGAAGCTGAACCCGAGTCACCAACTGAAGAACGTTGTAATTTCACAAGTTGTTGTCTGTTTCGTGCACTCGGTAACTTTTTTTTGCATGATAATTAACTGAACTCTGTCAGGTGCTACTTCCGAACCTCCGGTTACTCCTGCTTCACCTGGAATTTTGCAAGCAACCACTCCTACTACAATAGAGACTACTAGCCATTTACAAGACCAAGCAACAAAGCCAGAAGTACCAAGGACATCTGCTCGAAGACGAATCTTAACAGATAACAAGCGAGAGGATACAAGCAATGCAGCAAAAAAACCAAAACCAACTGTCCGTAAATGACTGAAGATCCAAGTGCCACGGTTCAATAACATGTTAACTTTTTTTTGCTTTAGAACAACATCTAAACCACTATCGACTGTAATGTAACACTATACTGCTGTTAGTTTTTAATGCAATGTTTTCTCTATGTATATTGCTATCTATTGCTGCCCCGCCGCAACGCGGCGGTTCGTAGCACTTCTCGTTATATTTAACTTCCTTAAACCCTTTAAAGAATGGATAACTTTCATAAAACCCCTCTAATAAAACAATAGTTTTTATAATTCACTCTCATAGTTTTATTACTAAATTCAAAATATCATTTTTCATCCCCAATTGTCAAATGCAAACAAAACACTATAAAAGTAGCATCTTAATTAAACAAGTTTTAACAGCTAGTAATATACTTTTGGCAAAAATATAGCAAAGCCGGATACAATTCACTACACATAGCTATGTTCCATTATATTTAACTTCCATTAAACCCCTTCACAAAATAGGTAATATTCATAAAACCCCATCTAACGAAAAAAATAGCTTTTATAAAGCATTCTTAGAGTTTTGTAACTAAATTCAGAATGTCATTCTCCATACCCAACTATCAAATATAAACAAAACACTATAAAAGTGTCATCTTAATTAAGCAAGTAACAAAAAGAGATTTAAATATGTACATCCAAAAACTTTATCTAGCCAATTTTTTTTTTTTTTTTTAATTTCTAAATACGGTTAGAATGAGCCTAATATTCTTTGTAAAGCATAGTTTGCTGAGCATACAACCTTGCACAGTTCCCTCTAAAATTAATTTCTAAAGAAAATAAAACGTTTTAAGTGACGACAACATAAAAAGCCTATTCGAAAATATTCCGGCGCAAGCCCGCAAAGCGCGAGTTACCATATGCTCGTTACAAACATTTGAAACAAAGACATAATTTCAACTATTATTCTGAAAATGCAAATGCTAAATTTGAAATTTTCATGTTATTACAATAACAGACTCTTGATCAGGACTCAAGGATAAACTTCAATTAGGTTAGAATATGTTTTACAGTGTAACGAGTAATCCAACTTCGGTGAACACATATGACCATTCTTTCAGTGTTTGCTCTTTTCTTTTACTTGTATGAGCCATCATGACCGTGTCGAGCATCAATAACATCTTTAAACTCATGATCTTCTTGTCCTACAACCGCATCTACGATAATTACCTTACCTGTTTCTTGAGGAATAGCCTCTTTGCATTTTCTTAGTATTTCAATGCATTCTTCTGTTAGAATTTAAATACCATAGCAATTATATAAATAATTCCTACAACATCAAAGCACATAGCAGAAGCAAAGAATCATATTTAACATATAAGAGATTAACCGAAAATTAAAGACACGTACATTTGATCCTAGCAAGAACAAGGATCAATACTTTAAATCTTCTTCTTTAATTAATCAAGTAGATTACCGAGAAACCCCTTTACCGTTTTGTTTCTCAATCCAAGATGGTATTAACTATAGTGAGTTAATTACTAAGGTTTTGTACACATGTACTATAACCGATTAATATTTGTTGCTAGTAATTAAACCAAACTATTTGTTTAATTATTAAAAGTAAAGGACAAAGGAAGAAGCAAACTATTTGTTTAATTATTAAAAGTAAAGGATCGACTACCCAAGGGGTATGTACGATCGGTTTTAAGCACAAAGGAAGAAGAAAAAAACATAGGGTTATAGCAAGAATGCACAAGATGTGAAACCCTAAACCCTAGGCCTTGTATTTATAGAGTAGGAAACTTAGAGAACAAGTTAGGCATGGATTGGGCCTCCATAACCTACAACCGATCGGCCCATCAATTCCCTAAGGAATTCTGGAACCTTCTTGTCCTGTAATTTCACCTACAGTCCTTCCTTGATTCATTAACGGTCGTTAGTCAATTCCAGTTAATTACTTAACGTCCGTTAGTCGTTATTTCGTGTTCAAATAATTAAATACATAACATTTATATATATTAATTATTTCATTAATCATTCATACGTAAAGTGTGCAATTCCATGGTCCCGAGTTCGATTCTAGCCATACACGTTTAATATTTTTTCATAAACTCTAACAGCTCCCACTTGGAAATCTATTAATAGTGTAATGACATTGGTTAGCGCCTAGCAACACGCCAATGCCCCTAGTACAACTCGGGTGATGGTCTCCTGGAAAAACCATTCGATGATTCATCATCATACTTATCTTTTTATTTCTAATACTACATTAATAAAGATATGGATCTCAGTCATTCTTTATTAACCATTCTGTTTCTCGTTTTTTCTGATTGAGCAAGATTACCAAATCTTCTGAACATATTCAGGGGAGATCTTGGGCGTGCGCACGCAAACATCTTGTCAACCCTACGATGGGCCCAGCAGTATTATACTTCACACAAATTTGAAGGAACAAATTATCTCTTGACTACGAGCATAGCCCATGAACTTTGCAACACTCCTGAAAATAATCCTTATAGCTACCAATTACGTATAGCGGTAAATTGCTTCACAGAAATGCACTACATCCATGACAGTTATCTGTTATCTCAAGTCTGAGGATAACTATATATACATGATTTACTTAATGACAAGATCCATAAAGTAAACTCATGAAGTTGGGATAAGACCTATACTCAATTCATTGAATATCATGTGAAATTGGCATGTCAACGCATCAATATACTTTCAAGTATATTATACCAATACTCAGATTTGTCTTGATTTAATGATATTCCCATATCATTAAGTGACAACGGACAATTTAGAATAAAATAAGTTATTCACGGATTTAAACATGCAAATATATGATACAATCTATTATTAATGAATACAAACGTACCAAGTACTTTAATTCATTGTAAATAATAATTGCTTAACATCCCTTATCCAAAAACTAAATAGATCAATGCATGATAATTCTTATTAATGAATTATGCCTCAAGTCATGTCAATCATACTTGTTGACAAGACATAAATCAACTAATCTTGATCTATCGGAATTTTGAGAATACTTATTTCAAGAATTCAATTAGTGAAATTCTTGTATGTGTGCATTCAATTATCTTGATATTGCCACATAATATTTCATAAAATGTGTGACATCCTCAACCACCAATTTATGACAATTAAACTAACAAACCTATTATAGTTTAAAGTATTCTAATTCTTTAATGTATAATGCAACTATGCTCATAATTAAGCATAACTAGTACACATGACCATTAACAAGGATGAAATCCTACCATGACTAGTATTGAGTGTCATCTCAATATTATTAGCATCATTGTATGCAAACAACAATATGCTCTTTAAAATTCCGTAAACTTTAATATCCATTGTGTAATGTTTGATACCTTCCAATCTTTCAAGATTTGTCGGCTATAACGATTACGCAACAATTTGCCATATGGTTCATACTTAGAATTTAGGAGCAATTCCAGGATGAGGATGTTAATTCTATATCCAACCATATCCATTACACTTAGTTATCTAATAACTTTCAATTAGATATTAATGTTGTCAAATCATCTTTCATCCAAGCATGATACAACAAATAACATGATGTACATGAAAAATCTTTGTGTCAAACTTAGATTTAATTCACGTTATATCTTTTCAAAGATATGTTTCTATTTAGACTTTCTAATAGTATATCATGTTCTATTAGAATCAATTATTTTACCGCTTATGTTTATAACAATAAACATATATTCCAAGGTTTTATGTTTATTTTCTAAATCATCAAGTGAAGTTTCATTCCAAACTAAGACTTAACATTTAATGTTTATGAAATGTTACTTCCTATATGTTATATAACATATATGAAATAAGAAAATAAATTTAACACTCCTACTAGCTTTCAGGAATATTAAGGAAATATATTATTTTAATTATAAATCAACACTTGGATTTATTAATTAAACATAAGTATACCTCCTAGATGCATGCATTAATCAATTCATGAATTATTGCACTTTGTATACTTCCAAAGATTATTTTGAATTCAAATACTCCTTTTAATTACTTATCGTTCTCGCACAAGTAATTACTCAAGAAAGAGTTTTGATATTCCATTGTCAATTTCATATTAATGAAACTAAGAATGACACTCGTAATCTTTATACATTTAATGTGCTTAGAAAGAATTTTCAATCACAGTTAATTGCTTAAGTGTGATTGGTAATATTTTCACACATTAAATATGTATAAAAAATTGTCCATATGATTTCTACTAAAAAATTTAAATCTCTAGGATTTTCATTCTCTTTGTAGAAACTCATTTTCATTCTATAGTGTAACTATAGAGTTCAAGATCAACTAAGTTTCCAAAACTAGTTATCTTTCTGGATTGCATCTAAAAATTCATAGTATGAGTAATTTGCCAAATTCAAAATTTGCAATTCATCTTAATGACCAACAGGTTTACCATAATCCTGTAACTCATAATCTTCAACATATTATTCAAATATTTGAGATATCCTTGCGGATCTATGAATGAGAATTCCATCATCTTGAGATTTAACATTAACATGTTTAATCCTCATCATGACTTTACTAGTGTATTTTTAGAAGATCATGTATCTTGTAATTTTATCTTTTCAAGATAAAACTCCCACTTGCCTTTTGCAATTTATAGACTATCTATAAATACTTAGCAAGTAGAGCAACAGAAAATTGTTCTCTTTTTGGGACATTACAAATATCCTGACAGTTCCTTACATTAAGTTTGTTAATAACCTACTCAAAAGCAGTTTAACAAATTCAGAACTTCAATTTTAAGACTTAATGTGATTCATCACATTCCATAATAAATGGTGTCTTATTAATCTTCTAGGTTGGAGTCTAATTGAGTATATACAACGCATACTCAATTTTCTAACCTTGATAACTTTTGGAAGAAAGGAAGTTATAGTTATCTTTAATCAGAAAATAATAATAGAGTTATTCTCCTAACTGAACACACCACAAACTTGAGGTATTTCATTAGAACTAATCTTGGGAGACAATCTAACAATATGTAAGATGAACTTATACTCCTTATGGCTTACCTATTTACCAACTAAATCAACTTAATGGTGAAATAGATTTTCCAAGCCAATTGCATGCTTTATAACGCAAGTACTTTTTAACTAAGTCACTTCTTGTCCATGTCTCAACAAGAAGACATAGACTGTTATAATCCCACTATACGTTATAAATCATTGATCAACTCAATGACTTCTTGTATATGTCTTAATAAAGAAAACATAACAAGTTAACGTCTTATTTTATATTATAATATGTCTTGTAACAATTTAAAAGACTTCATATTTATAACTTTACAATAAAATATAAACATGTATATCTAAAGTAGTCATGAACACCACAATTTGGTTTCAATAGTAATTTCAAGTTAATTTATTACTTCATATATTTGTGACATTCCAAGAATACATAAATATTCAAATTTGAAGTAGTATTAGATTACTTCATTTATTTATGCCATTTCAATAATACATAAATATTTATTTTTGAAGTAGTCTCCTTATCCTTATTGACACTTGTTCTAATCGGTATCTAATTTAGAAACAGTAATTATCCATGTATGGTCACACGTAATCATGGAATTTCACCTTGTTGTTGTAATCTAGTCAAGGTCTCACTTAAGCTAAATTTCAACAACAAGTGTTTCTAGACTTAGAGATGTATTAGTCATATTTAGAACTTTAGTTTCTTACCTTGCGGTCAAGACAGTTCTTTAAATCATCTTACTTTATGTTGTACCTTACACACAATATAAGATTTCTCCCACTTGTGCATGGAACAACATCATGTATCAGATAAACAACACGTCACTCGTTTGTTAATGTGAGCAATATGATTGTGTCATAGATATTAGTAGATATAGGACCACCTTGTCTAGTAAGAAAACGTACATGACTATCCTTAAAACCACAAGTGTCTACAATTGGAAAGTAATTATCTCAAGACATTCTAGAGATAATTTGGGTTGCTACCAAGATGAAAAGACTTGTAGCACCCACTGAATTACAGATCATTACAATAATTCATTATTCAGTAATTACAACACAATGCTCCCACTGGATTTGACAACATTGTAAGTGTTTCATAACCAGTCAAAGCAAATAGTGTGCTATTAACTTTCCTACACCTTTGAGAAGACCCATTCGTAACAATTACATAGGTACTAAAAAGATTGTATTCTACTATGTAGATGATGGACTATCCATCAATGCATTTAACTTGAAAATTGGGCATGCAATTTTCCTTAATATGTCTACCATCCCCACAATAGTATGTAGCATCTTTAAGTGGTCAAAGCACAACAACTAGATAAATTATGCTAGTTTGCCTTTTACCAATTTGCGGTAACTAGTCTAGTTTCTAATTTAATAACTCATAAAATGTGCAATTTTCTTTAACTATTAAAGTTTTGCTATGAGTTATTTCTTAGAATTTAGACAATTCTAATTTTCCAATCTTACATTTCTCATTCATGAAAAAGAATAGGATTAAGTCTCACTCTTCTCTCAAAGAAAGGAGACTAGGTTTATTCTTATAGTAAAGCTGACTCTAGCCAAAAAACCCCTACGGGTATAGATCAATTTACCAATAAAGAATGTCCCACGTTTACGGTTTAACGTTGCATTAATACATTAAAAGAATTTACAAAATTCAATTTTAGTATTTTCGATAATACAATTTTTCAAGAAAAGAAAATTACACAGGAAATATTCATATATCCATTTAATCTTCTTGAAAACTAGGATCCAAATTTCCATAGTTTCACTACATCAGTTGATCTGCTAGTAGTGAAAGTACAAAAGATGGTAATCTGTCGTACAATAATCGGCAAACAATTTTGGACTCCTAGATCATTATGGGAATAACATTTGCCAAAAACAATTTTGCAATGTAAGCATGTTTCTTCCCATCTCATGCCTTAAGTTTCAAGGTCTCACTTACAACTTAATTAAGTCGTTTAATTTAGAATCTGCAAATTCTCCATGTCACGGTCTCACGCCATGGAAATTTACCTTGTCATTAATATCTAGGCAAGGTCTCACTTACGCTAAATATTAACTCCAAGTGTCTCTTATAATTGGATAGCATGGACTTAAATTTTAGGGTATTAATTTTGATGTGCCAATCAAAATATGTACGAAGAAACATGCACACATCTTCGTATCATAAGCTTTCAAAACAATTTTTATTTACCAATTAAGGCTAAGAGTTAAATCAACAAAGTTTTAATTGAGGTATTGGGTTCACCAATAAAAGAATTACCTCCAATTATCGCCCACTATATCCTACTACTGCATGAGTCATAAAGACCCAAGTTATTCGGATAATTACCACAAAAGTGGCACGTGGAATTGAGGTCAATTCACCCTTAAGATGATTTTGTACAAAATAATAGCATTACTTGGTAGCTCCAATTAGACGCACAAATGAGCGGAGAGACAAACGTCGGCCCAAAGGCTAATTAAAAACGCGTCTCTTTCGGATGACAATTTAATGTCAAGCCTCCTTTATACCCCTCTTATAGTTTGTTATAAACTCATCACTCAATCAAAAGTTTATGATTCTAAGTCTTAAAAATATGTTATAAACTATAATATTGCTAGTCTCGCCTGGGAGCAAATTACCGTGCGAAGCGAACCACTGTCGGCACATAAGACTTGGCAATATATAATTTATCACATCAAGGTTTCATAGTTATTAGGTCAATTTATTTTCTATTGATGAACTCAAATAAGTACATTTTATTATCATCATTTATCCTATTTATTTGACTTGTTTTATTATATTATCTGTGAGAATTGATACGTTAATGTTTACTTTTGTAATTCTCAGGTAAAAACAAGTACTATGTGAAACTTGGCGATTTTGGACTAATTATGGAGCAAAACAAGCAAGAAGTTAAGAGTCTACTGAAATGTACAAGATCAAGACCATTCTGCTCCAGATACGCCGCATCCTACTTATTATATACGGCGCATCACTATCAAGATTTCACAAGTTATAATCCAAGACGGCAAAGGACATGCGCCGCATACAAGAATGGAGTTACGCCGCATCTTCTGGCGGTGTACGAATATTCCTGAATATATTAATCTTGGACCCCACGCGAAGTTAAGTCAATGCGCCGCATCTAGCCCTCAGACAGAAACTATAAATACCCCAAAGTCAGACGAATTTAGGGGTTCGATTCTACACAACAAGACCGAAGACAGAAGAAACCCTAGGCCGAATTCAGACGAAGTAGCAGCACAAGACACACCCTAAACGAAGATACAAGAGCTGTAAGAAGGTCCTGCATGTATTCAATTCATTAAGTAGTTTTGTTTTATTGTATTAGTACACTTTAATTCATCAGGATTGATGGGCTTGTGTCATTGATTTAATCATGCACTTCAACTCCCCTTAAAATTGCTTTCCCATTAATTAAAGTTTATATGTTGATGTCTTTGATGACTTTTATTAGTGCATTGATAACCTCTGTGTCTAGCTGAGCATTGATCGGGTCGCCATGCCTCTGTCCTCGCCTATTTATTTTATCGCCTATGCATTCTATCGTCTGTAGAAAAGTAGGAAGAAAGGGTAAGTAGGATAGACATAAGTAATCCTTAAGGGTTTACTCGCCGATAAGATTAGAGCCAACGAGAAAGGGTTAATTACATACACTTCATATAAAACTAGCAATAAAACAAGTGACAAGCTACTTAACTATCAGGACAGGTCTTCTTATTGTCTCAAGTATCTATCTGTGTACGTGTGTGCTAATCGCTGATTCGTGCCTATTAGTTTAGTTTATTATTTAATCATAACCAAACCGTGCCAGTCTCTCAGGCTGAAACCCCCTTGCGTTAGATTAGGTTGTATAGCTAACTTAAGATATTAAAATACTGATTAGAATAACTAGATAATACGTTCCACTCTTAGTGATCGACACTCTACTTACCATTATATTCATACTGACCGGGTACACTGCTCGTTAAAGTGTGTGTTTTATTGATAAGTCGGCTAAATATAAATTTAAATCTTGAATACTGCTAAAAACCACAACGACACACCATGGATATAAATTAGAGCATAACAAGCACACGCATCAAGTTTTTTGGCGCCGTTTCCGGGGAGTGAATTGTTATTATCTGTTAATTTGATTAGTATTTTAATTAGGTTTTAATTTTTTTTAAATTCTAACTACTAACTCCGTTGTATATTAGTTAATTTGCATTCATTGTATTATTTGCATATTTTCTGTTTTTGTGTGTTTAATTTTTGTTTCTTTTTGCTTGTTTTTATTTTTGTTTTTATTTTTTTCTGTTTTTCTGCATACTGCTATCGTTGTATTGTGCTAATTCAAACGATACGGCGCATCTGTTTTCACTGATACGGCGTATTGCGTTTAATTTTTATAAAATACAACGTGTTTAACAAATTCGAGTACGGCGCATCTTTCCCCAAGATACGGCGTATTCTGTTTTTAATAAGAAATTTTTCTAAACGATAAAGCTATACGACGCATCTGTTTTTGCAGATACGGCGTATTTATTATTTTAATTAAAAACAGTTTTCGAATTATTAAACAGATACGACGCATCGATCTTTATCGATACGGCGCATCTTCTGAATAAAAAATCTTATATTTTGAAACGTAACGAACATACGGCGCATTAACTTTTGTTAATACGACGCATTCAATTTTGATAAATATAATTGATTTTTGATAATTTAACTGATACGGCGCATTCTAGATTATAAGCGGCGTATCTATTTTCTGAATAAAAGTCTGATTAAATTTTAACGATTATAAGATACGGCGTATCCAACGTTTTGGATACGGCGCATCGTCTGCTGATATCAGTAACTTTTATTTTTCGTATTCCGTTTTCGTTGTTGATTTTCTGATATACTACTTTCTTGAACATACCCTACTGATGCTTTTGTGATAGTTTCAGGAAGTGCATGACCAGGAGTTCAACTAAGAACTTGATTCAACCTTTCGAAGATCCTGAACGAGCCCTTCATTCGCTTAAAAGGCTTTTCAACACAAAAAGCTTTGATATCTCAAGTTCGTGCGAGCTTGATTATTTTTCTGAAGAGGAAGAGGAAGAAGAAACAGAAACAATGGCGGAAAACACTACTATTGAGGAATACATGAACAAAACCCGTGCTGATTACACTTCAGGAGTTGCTAGACCAAAATTTGATGAAAAGTCAAAGTTTGAGTTGAAGGGTCAGTTTCTCAAGGAGCTAAGAGAAAATGCTTTCAGTGGATCAGAACATGAAGATGCTAATGAACATGTTGAAAAGGTCCTCGAGATTGCAGATTTGTTTACTACAGAAGGAGTCTCTGACGATCAACTTATGCTAAGAATCTTTCCAATTTCGCTTAAAGGAGCTGCTAATAAGTTGCTAAGAAATGAACCTGCTAGTTCAATCACTACATGGGAAGATTTGAAGAGCAAATTCCTGAAAAGATATTGTCCACCTGCTAAAACCGCTAAAAAGATGGAGGCTATCAATAGTTTCAAGCAAGAGCCTGATGAAACTCTTTATCAAGCTTGGGAGCGATTTAAAGACTTATTGATGAAATGCCCTCAACATTATCTAAGTGAAATGCAGGAGATAATATTGTTCTATCAAGGATTGGACGTGCCTACTAGACAAATCTTGGATGCTAAGGGAGCTGTGCCTCAAATGAGTGCAGCCAATGCTAGGAAAGCTATCCAAGAAGCTGCTGATCATTCTCAAAAATGGCACGATGGGACCTCTACTAGATCTAAGAGCAGCACTAATTTTCACGGGTTTGCTGCTATTCAAGCTCAATTGGATAAAATTAGTAGAGAGATGAAGAAGCGTGATGAGAAAGTGTATGCTGCCCAAGTTGGATGTGAAAAATGCGAAGGACCTCACTACACTAAAGATTTCCCTAATAAGAATGAAAGTGAGACGTTTGAAGAAGCATACTACACACAATTTGGACAACCATTCCGACCTTCAGGAAGATTTAGGGAAGCTACTCCGGGATTCTATCAAAAGAACAATTTTAATCCCACTTATCAAGAGAGGAGGCAAACTTTAGATGACACTCTAAAGCAAATTATGGCCGATGCTGCTAAAAGACATGAAGAGAACACTGCTATGATCAAAGAAATCCGAGCCTCAACGGACACTATTACAAGAAATCAAGGAGCTTCGATCAAAGCATTGGAACAACAAATTGGACAAATAAGCAAAGTTCTTCAAGAAAGGGGATACGGAAGTTTACCGAGCTCAACTGAAACCAACCCAAGAGATCATGTCAAGGCCATAAGCACCACTGAGGAAGTCACACCTAACATACCTAGAAGATCGATGAATGGTAATGATGCTGCAAAGCCCCAATTTTTCTTTAATTCTTCAATCAGTTTAAGGAGGTTACTCAAAGAAAAGACAAAGATTGAAGAGGAGATCAAGGCTACAATGAAAGAAGAGTGCTCTGCAACCGACTTACATGCCTTGCCTCATAAAGAAAAGGACCCAGGAAGTTTTACTTTACCTTGTTCTATTAATGATATATCTTTCAATAATGTGTTAGCTGACTTAGGAGCTAGCGTTAGTGTAATGCCCCTTAAGACATTCACTACCCTAGGACTAGGAAAATTAGCACCAACTAAGTTGCTTATTGAATTGGCTGATAAAACGGTAAAACAACCTGAAGGGATTGCTAAAAATGTACTAGTTAAGATTGAGAAGTTTGTTTTCCCTATTGACTTTGTTATCCTTGATATGCCCGAAAATTCTAGAACTCCTATAATATTAGGACGACCATTTTTAGCCACTGCTAGGGCCATGACTGATGTTTTTAATAAAAAGATAACTCTTACCATAGGAAACGACAAGGTTGAATTTAATATGGAACAATCTATGAGTAAAACTAATTCTGAAGACGATGAATGCTATAATATCGATGTTTCTGATGACACGATTAATCAATTTACTCAGAAATTGTTAAAAAGTAATTTGCTTGATTCCTTTCTGCTTAAAAATTTAGAAAACACAATTGCTATAGAAGATCAAGTTGATGAAAATACTTTTGATAATTATTTCGCTGTTGATTCCGCTGTTTGTAACGCCATACGGCGCATCGGAAATATCGATGCGGCGCATTTATCTGATGACAGCAATGAAATAATTAAAGAACAAGTTTATTCCGCTAGTGCTAATGAAATTGATAATGTTAAACCTGTGCTTAAGGATCTCCCTTCTAACTTGGAATATGCCTATTTAAATGAGAACACTAATTCGCCCGTTATTATTGCATCTGACTTAAATCCAAAAGAAAAAGAATCCCTTTTGCAGGTACTGTAAAACCCCAAAATTAATATAATCCGAAAAGACTAAAATGCCCTCGAATTAAAATTTTGAGAACTTATGAAAATCACATAAGTAACATTATGTGAACTTAACTTAAGGTAATTAAAACCAAAAGTTACCTAACAAGTTAAATTAATTAAAACCTTACATTATAATTTAAATGGTTACAAAATAAATGAATGTCTACACTAATATGATACTACGCGACATTTTATGTAGAATATACATGAAAATTTTCGGCCCATAAAATAAGATATGATCATGCCTTAATTCTAATTGGTTAGCCCATTATGATAATTGATACATTCCTAATTTGTGCTAATCTCTAAACACGGTTTTCCCTTCATTATAACCGAATAATAAAAAATAAAAATAAAAAAAAATAAAAAAAAAAAAAAAAAAAAAAAACTCTAACTCCCTCTCTACTCCAAAATCACGGCACAAGGAAATCAACCCAAAAATAAACCCTAAAAATACTCTCTCACTCTAAAACAAATTTCGGCTCTCTCTTGCTCTCCATCTTGTCGATCCATAGCAGCAACAACAAGGAGTTTGGTGATCTTGGTTGTGTTCTTGTCATAAGGTAATCATATTCCCATATTTTACTATCCATTCGAATCATTGAAGGACCCTAATCAACCCATTTTGTTTTCTCTTTTCTGCCGTGCGAATCAAAGAAGTAGAAAGAAGGATGATTGTTGGTGATTCGATTTTGGAGGTGTACTTGTTCTTCGTTTGGTCATCAAGGGTATTTGTATAATCCTTCTTGTCGATTCTTGTCCTCGTTTCCTTGATATTATGGTCATTAAAATACGCATGAATAATAAGAAAAGAATCACATGATCACAATTGTTTTACATGAAATAATGATCATAAAACTTAAAACCTAAATTGTATGAATCGAGTATGGTTATGAATCTGAATTTTATTGTTTTGATTATGATAAGACCATTTATAGATCGACCTAAACATGTTATAATCTCACCTAAAAACGTTTGGTGTCAAGAACTAATGAATGGAATGACGAAAACCCTAAGATAAACATGGTTCTGTGATAAATGCTTCTGAGCTGGATTTTTATTCGACTTTAACCGGCTATAACTAAATTATGTGAACGTATATTTTGGTGTTTTAAGAGTCTAAAACTAATTTCAATGAAATGGCTACCTGGGAAAATTTAGTTTGTAATTTTTAGAGGCCGGGAAGGTTACTTTTTAATTTTTAGAAAATTATGTGTCTGATCGGATTTGTGAGTCTGGAAAATCAGTCCGGGTTTTTGAATTTTAATTTCCAAACCGTGTCGAATTAGGAGGTTTCCTTTGAACTGGGTAATCTTTAGGATGTCTATTACTTCCTGGAATTTTTGTAGATTTTTGTGAATTTTTCTTAAAATGTTTCTAATTAATAACTTTTCGTATAGCAAAATTAATCAGAAATCTGGACGAGTTGGTTTAAGTGAATTTTAATCCATAGCTATGTTACTTAATAAAATCTGGAAAAATTAGATAAAATACTTAAGATATTAAAGTATCTCTGGGAATTTTTGGGGAATTTATTTCTGAGTTATTATATAATTTTCTATTTATAGAAAACCTAACAATTTCAAGCTTAAAACTGTTAGAACCTGATGAAAGGTATAAAAAGGGTTTTGAAAGGTGTTTCGTGTTATTTAAAAAACTAAAGGGACTAAATGTGTAATTTTATGAAACTTGAGGGTTTGATTCGTGCCACACTTATATTTGAGAGTATAATATGTAATTTAGTAAATATGAGGGTTAGTTGAGTAATGATGAACATAATAAAGGTTGAAGTGTAATTTGTATAATTATAAGGTTTATTTTGTGATTTTGGTAAATCAAGGGTGTAATGTGTAAACTATGAAACTTAAAGGACGGGAGATGTGATTCTGAATAAATGATGTACTTAAATTAGTAGTTGCAATATTTTCATTCAAGACCCTTAACTTTGGGATGTTGCAATTAAAAACCCTAACTTATGGAAACGTGTCATATTTAACCTTGAACTTATGTAAAAGGCATTTTGAACCTTAACCTACTAACATGGTCATCTTTAATAAGTTGATAAACAGGAATGATAATAACTAAAGTTACTGAATGTGTAAAGTTACCTAAGATGGAGAGAAACTAAAATGAAACCTTATGATTAAGAAACTATGAAATCATAAAGCTATGAAACTTATAAGTACAATTATAATTCATGTAGATTCACTGAAGTGGGAGTAATCCGGTGTTTTGTGATCTGCCTTTGGTTTGTTTTGCTATCGGATAAGGTACGGATACTCTACCCTTTTTAGTAAGGGTGTCTTTTCACCTATGCATTGATGTTGAGCTATGATTTAAACCTTTGCCATGATCCTTTTGACATGAACCTTTTGATATGACTTTGAGATATACCTTCTGATTATGACCTTGAGATGCACTTTGATATGACATTGAGACCTGACTCTTAGTTTGATACCCGAGCCATTTTATGTTACCTAGCCAGGAAGGTAACCTGGCCATGTCTGTGATGCACCACTGGCATGACTCATGTGTGGGTGAGTGATTTCTCACACCGTCCCTCTTATATTATGATATGGCCATTATGACTTTGAGATTATGATTTTGAGATGACTTTGAGTTTGGGGGCGTATGGATTGCAATCCTAGATTTGTATGTTTAGAGGATTTAACTATGACTTTGAGTTATGACTTTGAGGTGACTGGTACTGTGTGCAATACATGCCTTTCACATTTCTGGGAGCTGATCACTCCACCCTTTTGATACATGAGGACACCCCTCATATTATCTGGTTGCCTGAGAGGTATCCCCTCTGATTGTGAGATTATGACTTTGAGACTATGATGTTGAGATTATGACTTTGAGTTTCTGGGCTCGTGGTAGATGACTATCCTATTCTTCTCTTATTATCCATTTGTTTCGTTATACCTTATGACATTCCTATTGCCCATATTATATTTCTGTTTCGTTATTCTTTGCTTTGTATATGTATCTGTTCACTGAGCTTTTTAAGCTCAGCCGCACGTTTCCTTTTCGTGTGCGGCAGGTAATAAGCAGGACGTCGGGTTTTGGGTATGAGTGAAGAGACTTTTGGACTTAGAAGACTTTGATAGTTATTCTGAAGTAGAGACCATTAGAAGGAGTTGCTTTTGCAGACTTAGTAATTAGCTTTTGTTTCCCTTGTATCCTTGTGTATTCAGTATTTCATTTGTAACCTTTGAGAATCTTTGTATTACTATTGAATGTATGTTTTGTTTGATCTGATATGAAGCCATTAATGTGATACTTCTACCCTTGCTGGGTTGGGGTGTTACAGGTACTATATAAACGAAGAGGAGCATTAGCGTGGAGTATGTCTGATATCAAGGGAATTAGCCCGTCATTCTGTTCACACAAAATCCTCATGGAAGATGAATTCAAACCAACCATCTAACCCCAAAGGCGTTTGAATCCAAAAGTCCAGGACGTTGTGAAAAATGAAATTGTGAAATTACTTGACTCCGGACTTATCTACCCTATTTCCGACAGCTCGTGGGTCAGTCCTATCCACGTTGTACCAAAAAAAGGAGAAATGACGGTAGTACTCAATGACGACAATGAGCTAATCCCTTCAAGAACTGTTACTGGATGGAGAGTTTACATCGACTACCGCAAACTCAATGATGCTACGCGAAAAGATCACTTCCCTCTTCCATTTATTGATCAAATGTTAGAAAGACTATCAGTACATGATTATTATTGTTTTTTAGATGGTTTTTCAGGTTTCTTCCAAATACCCATTGCCCCCGAAGATCAAGAGAAGACGATTTTCACCTGCCCTTATGGAACCTTCGCCCATAGGAGAATGCCGTTCGGACTATGCAACGCCCCTGCTACTTTCCAACGTTGTATGACGGCTATCTTCCATGATATGGTAGAAGACTTTATGGAAGTCTTCATGGACGAATTCTCGGTGTTCGGTAACTCATTTAGTGATTGTCTTTTTAAACTTGATAAAATGCTTGCTAGGTGTAAAGAAACTAACCTTGTTCTTAATTGGGAAAAATGTCATTTTATGGTTAGAGAGGGAATTGTGTTAGGACATAAGATTTCTGGGAAAGGTATAGAAGTCGACAAAGCTAAAATTGATGTAATTGCCAAACTACCTTACCTTACTAATGTAAAAGGTGTTAGAAGTTTTTTAGGGCATGCTGGATTTTATCGTAGGTTCATAAAGGATTTTTCAATGATATCTAGGCCTATGACCCAATTATCGCTAAAAGATGTGAGGTTTGATTTTTTTGAAGATTGCAAAAAGGCATTTAATATTCTTAAAGAAAAACTAACTACTGCACCTATTATAATTTCGCCGGATTGGAATCTACCTTTTGAACTAATGTGTGATGCTAGTGATTATGCTGTTGGAGCTGTACTTGGCCAAAAGATAGATAAGAAATTTAAGCCAATTTATTATGCTAGCAAAACATTAAATAATGCCCAAGAACATTACACCACTACGGAAAAAGAACTTTTAGTAGTAGTTTTTGCATTCGATAAATTTAGGTCATATCTTATATTGTCAAAAACTATGGTTTACACTGACCATTCTGCTTTGAAGTATTTGTTCAATAAACAGGATGCCAAGCCAAGGCTTATTAGGTGGGTTTTATTGCTCCAAGGATTCGATATTGAAATTAAAGATAAAAAGGGTGCCGAGAATCTAGCTGCTGACCACTTATCTAGACTTGAAAACCCTGATGTGGAGGTGCTTGATGAAAGGGAAATAGCTGATGACTTTCCTGATGAACACCTTATGATGGTAAGAATTAAGAGCAATAATAATGGACCATGGTATGCCGACTATATAAACTTTATTGTTGCAAATGAAATTCCAAAAGGGCTAACATCCGACGAGAAAAGAAGATTTCTAAATCGCGCTAGTGAGTATATTTGGGATGAACCTTATGCCTTTAAATTATGTCCTGACAATATTATACGAAGATGCGTAGACGGAGATGATGTCCCAGCAATATTAGCACATTGCCATTCAGGGCCGACAGGGGGACATCACGGTGCAGTTATTACAAGAAGAAAAATCCTTGATGCAGGATTTTATTGGCCCACTATGTTGGATGATGCAAAAGACTATATAAAAGGATGTGATGCGTGTCAACGATCCGGAAATATAACGTCAAGAAACGAAATGCCTCAAAACTATATCCATGTATGTGAAGTTTTCGACATATGGGGATTGGACTTCATGGGACCGTTTCCTGAATCTAAAGGTAATAAATATATTTTGGTTGCTGTTGATTACGTATCAAAATGGGTCGAAGCGCAAGCATTACCAACAAATGACAGCAAGGTAGTACTTAAATTTTTGCAAAGTTTGTTCGCTAGGTTTGGAGTTCCTAAAGCATTGATTAGTGATAGGGGAACACACTTTTGTAATCAACATCTGGGAAGAGCCTTGCAAAAATATGGAGTATATCATAGGGTTTCCACTGCATACCATCCTCAATCCAATGGGCAAACCGAAGTAACCAATAGGGCTATAAAGCGGATTCTTGAAAAAATGACTGGATATAATCCGAAAGGGTGGTCTGATAAGTTAAATGATGCTTTATGGGCATTTCGTACTGCCTATAAGACACCAACGGGATGCACTCCATTTCGTCTTGTATACGGTAAAGCATGCCACCTACCGGTCGAAATAGAACAAAGTGCATATTGGGCTTTGACAAAATGTAACATGGATATGGAAGCTGCAACGAAGAACCGTTTCATGGAACTTAATGAACTATACGAACTAAGAGATGAGGCCTACAGAAATACTAAGATCTACAAAGAAAGAACTAAAAGATGGCATGACTCGAGGTTACATGGGGATAAAACGTTTACTATTGGAGAGAAAGTGTTGCTGTTCAATTCTCGATTAAAGATGTATCCTGGTAAACTTAAATCAAGATGGACGGGTCCGTTCGTTGTCGAGAAAGTGTATCCATACGGGACTATTGAAATATGCGATAAAAATGGTTATATATTCAAGGTAAATGGGCAACAAGTAAAGAAATACTTTGATAATAAAATTGAGGATACTGAGAACGAGGTGGTGGAGTTTGAACCCGAAGTATTAGAATAAGGAGCTGAACATGAGACTAACTTGAAGACTCTGGAATAAAGACAAGTGCTGACCGGGAGACAACCCGGAGAAATTTTTTACTTTTATGTTCTGTGTCGAGTCAGTCAGGCCCGTAGAAGATACGGCGCATCTCAATCCTTAGATGCGACGCATCTCCTGCACTGGTCATATCTTACTTTATTTTCTGCATTTTTATTTTTAACTTTAAAACTTTCTGTCAGTATTTTAATGCGGCGCATCCCTGGATAAGGATGCGACGCATCTTTTATTCTGATTAGTATTTATTCCAGGCTCGATACGGCGTATCTTCTGCCATAAGATACGGCGTATCGACTGACCTGATGACTTTCATTTTAATTTTTTTTAAGTTTTATTTTTACTAACTACTAATGTATTATGCAAGTTTGAACTTTCTTAACTCAGGTGTGTTTAAGTCTTGATGGTATTATAGATTCCTGCATTTCCTGTGGATACATCAAATATGAAGCTAAACGTTCTCATCCACAAGAAAGATAATTTTTGCTCTTAAACAAATAATGGAGGATCATACCGAGCAAATCTCAGGGGAGTTTTTCTGTTCTAATTCTTTTATTTTCCAGTTTTTAACCTTTGATACAAACAACGAGGACGTTGTTTAACTTAAGTGGGGGGGATTGGAGAATTAGAACACTTACTTGTCCTAAACTTTTTCAAAATATGCTTAAAATGCGCTTAATATATCAAAATTTAAAATTTTTAGCATGTTTTTGTTTAAAGTCTAAATTACATTGCTGCACACATAACGTTATTTTCAAAAATTGTGAACTTTTCAAAAATTCACAAATCTATGAGTGTGCCGGTGACTTGTAAACTTTAGAACTTGGCTTGTATACTATTCGAGACCACCATAATAAGTATTATTTACATAATTGGAATGACTTGTCTAAATTGGTAAATTTCTAGGATTACACCCAAATAGCCTTTATATGTTATGCGATATTAACTAACTACACTGGTTAGTTAACCCCCGTATAAACCTTTTGTTACTCTCACTTTTAGAGTAAGATACCCCTAGAAAAACACTCAGAGCCATTCCTTTCGTTTCTTACACCTTTGTTATAACGTTTCGTTACACCCTTACACCTTAGCCTACCCTGTAGATTAAAATCCGTGGTTGGTTAATTGCTTTTGGCAAAGTGTGTTTCCTTACATTACCTGTGTTCGCGTGCGTAATTCATTATCTATGGTTAGGTCGGGAAATTGCACAATGCAATTGGAGTGAAAGTAAATATTGTATATCTTTGAGTTTGTTTTTCGTGTGTTTACTGCTTTCACTATTACCATTATTTCTGAAGTCATGAAAAGTATGGAAAAATTATCCAGAGTTATCGTTATAGTGATGTGGTGAAATTTTACACATCTATGTTTATGTTTCAAGTTAAAAAAAAAAAAAAAAAAAAAAAAAAAAAAAAAAAAAAAAAAAAATTGAAAAAATGAGAAAAGAAAAGTTGGAAGTTTATTTTAACCAACTTATGTAAAGTTTTGTATTAAGTGGTCGATATCACAACTAGTTGTTGTATATTATATTTATGGATTGAATGGGAGTTGGCCGTTATGGGAACGCCAACTAAGGTTATTCTTTGATTGAGATCTTGTTGAGTATAATTCGTGTCTACCTAAAGCGTGTGTTTCAAGTGTTAAAGCGTGAGTTATTCAATGATATGAGTCTTATTCATAGGATGGTTGGGATAGCAATTTACCACACTTAGGATTTTTAATTTATCTGTTTTGTTTATTTTTCATTTTACACCAATTTGTATCCCAAATATTATCCATACCCTATATTATTCTTTATCCAAACCTTTGATTTATTGAGATTAGGGATTTGAGCAATCTTAAGTATCGTAGTCGTGGATTCGCCTATGTATTTATGATTTTGTCGCCCTTTTTGATATAATATTATTGGTAAAGATTACTTGGTCCTATCTTTAGCCTATTCGAGTTAAGGATTTGAGCAATTACAAGTATCGTGTTCGTGGATTCGATCATGTATTTGTGATTTTGTCGCCTTTTCTGGAATTTGAGATCGATAGAGATTAAGAAGAATGATTAACCCTTAACCTACAAACCCTTTTTACCGCTTTAGACTTGTTATTCCTTGGCTTTAATGTGGGAGATGCATATACTTGCCAAGCTTATGATAGAATATTCGTCACGACTGGACAGTTAAACGATTAGATTTGCTTTTATCAAAATATTTTATTTTATTTCTAATTCGTTAAGTGTTTGGTTGTGCAATTATGACAAAAAACGAATACATGCTTAAATATAAAAATAAATCCTAATATCTTTTAGGATACATTTTCATAAGAATTATTCTAAGGTTTACTTGGGGACAAGTAAAGTTCAAGTGGGGGGATATTTGATGAACTCAAATAAGTACATTTTATTACCATCATTTATCCTATTTATTTGACTTGTTTTATTATATTATCTGTGAGAATTGATACGTTAATGTTTACTTTTGTAATTCTCAGGTAAAAAACAAGTACTATGTGAAACTTGGCGATTTTGGACCAATTATGGAGCAAAACAAGCAAGATGTTAAGAGTCTACTGAAATGTACAAGATCAAGATCATTCTGCTCCAGATACGCCGCATCCTACTTATTATATACGGCGCATCACTATCAAGATTTCACAAGATATAATCCAAGACGGCAAAGGACATGCGCCGCATACAAGAATGGAGTTACGCCGCATCTTCTGGCGGTGTACGAATATTCCTGAATATATTAATCTTGGACCCCACACGAAGTTAAGTCAATGCGCCGCATCTACTTATTCAATGCGCCGCATCTAGCCCTCAGACAGAAACTATAAATACCCCAAAGTCAGACGAATTTATGGGTTCGATTCTACACAACAAGACCGAAGACAGAAGAAACCCTAGGCCGAATTCAGACGAAGTAGTAGCACAAGACACACCCTAAACGAAGATACAAGAGCTGTAAGAAGGTCCTGCATGTATTCAATTCATTAAGTAGTTTTGTTTTATTGTATTAGTACACTTTAATTCATCAGGATTGATGGGCTTGTGTCATTGATTTAATCATGCACTTCAACTCCCCTTAAAATTGCTTTCCCATTAATTAAAGTTTATATGTTGATGTCTTTGGTGACTTTTATTAGTGCATTGATAACCTCTGTGTCTAGCTGAGCATTGATCGGGTCGCCATGCCTCTGTCCTCGCCTATTTATTTTATCGCCTATGCATTCTATCGTCTGTAGAAAAGTAGGAAGAAAGGGTAAGTAGGATAGACATAAGTAATCATTAAGGGTTTACTCGCCGATAAGATTAGAGCCAACGAGAAAGGGTTAATTACATACACTTCATATAAAACTAGCAATAAAACAAGTGACAAGCTACTTAACTATCAGGACAGGTCTTCTTATTGTCTCAAGTATCTATCTGTGTACGTGTGTGCTAATCGCTGATTCGTGCCTATTAGTTTAGTTTATTATTTAATCATAACCAAACCGTGCCAGTCTCTCAGGCTGAAACCCCCTTGCGTTAGATTAGGTTGTATAGCTAACTTAAGATATTAAAATACTTATTAGAATAACTAGATAATGCGTTCCACTCTTAGTGATCGACACTCTACTTACCATTATATTCATACTGACGGGGTAAACTGCTCGTTAAAGTGTGTGTTTTATTGATAAGTCGTCTAAATATAAATTTAAAACTTGAATACTGCTAAAACCACAACGACACACCGTGGATATAAATTAGAGCATAACAAGCACACGCATCATCTATTCAAAAATTATCCTCTTTTTGCTTACAATTCAACATATAATTTAAACAAAAAAAGCAAGTAATTTAATAAAAATAAATAACCACATAATAACACATATAATCTTAACCATTAAATCATATAACAACATGCAAACCTTTTGATAAATCCTATTAATAATCTATATATGTTTTAATATGCATAAAATTACTGAGACTCCCATTGGTTTTCGAGCTAATGGTACTAATGGACCACATACACCAAACAAGTTGGTTGCGTAAGTCTTAGCAAACATATACCACGTTGCACATAAAAGATTTATTAATTTAATTAATTAAGTCTTCCCTAATTTTAGATCTATCTTTTTATTACATGTAGTAAGTAACTTAACAATTAATTACAAACCCTAATCCATGATAAACATGCATGTTTCATTATGGATTAATTTACAATTCAAGAAACGCAACCATTTACACACATAAACAAACATGTTCCTAATTTTAGAGTTACAAAACTAATTTTTAATTAAAGAGGGATCGCCCCCCCCCCCCCCCCCCCCCCCAAAGTTAGGGTTCAAAAATTTTTATTTTCTAAAACCCTAAAAATTTTGACTAACATGTTAATCCAAATCAAAAATTCAATTTTTATGTGTTTCATTAATACAATTACATGTTAAACGGCTCGTGATACCACTGTTAGAATTTAAATACCATAACAATTATATAAATAATTCCTACAACATCAAAGCACATAGCGGAAACAAAGAATCATATTTAACATATAAGAGATTAACCGAAAATTAAAGACACTTACATTTGATCCTAGCAAGAACAAGGATCAATACTTTAAATCTTCTTCTTTAATTAATCAAGTGGATTACCGAGAAACCCCTTACCGTTTTGTTTCTCAATCCAATATGGTATTAACTATAGTGAGTTAATTACTAAGGTTTTGTACACATGTACTATAACCGATTAATATTTGATGCTAGTAAAAGAACACACGGATTAAACCAAACTATTTGTTTAATTATTAAAAGTAAAGGATCGACTACACAAGGGGTATGTACGATCGGTTTTAAGCACAAATTAAAGGAAGAAGAAAAAAACATAGGGTTATAGCAAGAGTGCACAAGATGTGAAACCCTAAACCCTAGGCCTTGTATTTATAGAGTAGAAAACTTAGAGAACAAGTTAGGCATGGATTGGGCCTCCATAACCTACAACCGATCGGCCCATCAATTCCCTAAGGAATTCTGGAACCTTCTTGTCCTGTAATTTCACCTACAGTCCTTCCTTGATTCATTAACGGTCGTTAGTCAATTTCAGTTAATTACTTAACGTCCGTTAGTCATTATTTCGTGTTCAAATAATTAAATACATAACATTTATATATATATATTAATTATTTCATTAATCATTCATACGTAAAGTGTGCAATCCCATGGTCCCGAGTTCGATTCTAGTCATATACGTTTAATATTTTTCCATAAACTCTAACATCTTCATCACCCTAGTCTTGCAATACTTTCTAAAAGAGCTAATTCTCAAAATGATATAAAAATTTAACTTTTTTTTAAAAAAAAAAAAAAAAAAAAAAAAAAAAAAAAAAAAAGTAGAAACAAATGTGCGAATCCACAAATATGTTGACACGTGTCCAGACATAAAGTACTTTCACCCGACCATTATGCCCCACGTGCCATTTGACTTTTTTAAACAAATGTGCGAACGACGGTGTGCGAATTGCGGTTAATGTGCGAACGGCTAATGTGCGAATTGCGGCTAATTGCCGTCATTCGCACATCCGCACATCCGACGTTCGCACATTTGTTTAAAAAGTCAAATGGTAGCCGTCATTTGCACATTCGCACATCCGTCGTTCGCACATCCGACTGTACTTGCAAATGATTGGTGTTGTACTTATTGTCTGGACACGTGTCAACATATTGGGGGAATCGCACATTCGCACATGACCTTTTTGGAAATTTGCATTATTTTTATTCCTTTTTTTGAAAAAAATTAAATTTTTATACCATTTTGAGAATTAGCTCTTTCTAAAATTTTAGAGAATGAAAATGAGAGTTAAAATATGAACACATAAGAAAAGGAAGGTGAGTTCGTATAGCTAGGAAAAGGTATATTATTAGGTTAGATTAGTTAAACACCATAGATTAAGAAATAAAAAAGTATGGTAAGATGTTTAGGAGTTTCTTGCTTGAGTGACTCGACATACATGAATCACGTGAAATCGTCCAAATTAAATTTCAGCACAACTCCAAAAAAGATAACGTCTGACGACATAATATATATTAAAGGCAAAACATGTTGGTCCATTAAATAATAAGATACTCAGCAATAGCCATCGAACAATTTTTCTACCACTTCCAACTCACAATATAGTAATATCCCAATTGATTATGTAGGGATGGGTTACCGATTTGAAAATCGTGATGTTGGGTTGTGTGCAACTCGATCGGGTAGATGTAAGTAAAACTAAATACGTTTATTAAAATAGTATTACCTCCGTCCTATATTAAGCGTCTATTTTGACTTTTTTGAGTCTTTCTTGTTAAACTTTGACATTAGATTCCATTATTGTGTTATATAATACTTGATGCAAAATATATGAATGGATTGTGTTTTAAATGTATTTGTATTGATATAATTTTCATCAAGTATTATATAACAAAAATAAAAATATTTAAAGTCAAAATTAAATAAAAAAGACTCTAAAACGTCAAAGTAAATATTTAATATGAGCCGGAGGGTGTAACTTAGAATAATATTTGTCATAATGAGATATCACTAGATCCGACATGCATCAAAAGCTTTACAAGTTTAAATCAGCATCAATGGTGCCCTCATGATCTACACACACCAAACATATGCCTATACGTGGGCATCGTTCAAAAAATTTGAGAGAAATGAAACAAAGGAAAAAATGACATATAAATATATAATTGTTTTAGATTGAGCAGTGTGGCGAATTGATAAAACAGTCAAAACTAATAAACAAAAAGGATGAAGATGCTATACAAATGTTGGTCGAAGCAAGAGGCAGCCGAGAGGATGCTATCCAAGACTTGATCGAAGCAATAGAAAGAAAGAACAGCAAAATAGTAACGTGGGGAGGATCAAAAAACGGCACAAACAAAAAATAATTTATGATCCTTACTCTTAGATCACCAATCTTCTTTTGTAATTTTTATGAATACATTTACATAATATTAATGGATCTTTATTTTGTGAGTTAAATATGTTAGCCCGTATTGTTGTGTAACGGGCTTGAGCCCGATTCTAGATTATTCTTATGTATCTATATATGTGAATGTTGTAAATCAATCCATCAATCAATACAGTCGATTATATCATTATATGTTTGCATGGTATCAGGCCATCAAACCTTTCCTAAACATACCACGATCCTTTCCTAATTCTAATAACCACGCTCCCCACAACACCCCTAACAACCCTAGAAAAATTTCCCAGTTATCCTTTGTTTATGTGTTGGTGATTTGTGTTTCAGTCACAAATCCACACGCTTATATTATTGGTGATACGTTACTTGTGCTTTATAGGTCACAAGTTTTGGTTTTGTGTTTCTGTTCCCCACGTACCACTCCCATAATTCCATAACAAACCCTAAAATTCATACAGCCCAAATTCATTGTACAATCATACTGTCATCATGACTGGATCCGACAATCCCACCATCCCACTGTCCGAAAAACTATCTTAAGTTACCCATCATCACCTCATTACTCGAGTTCCAGTCAAGCTTGATCTCGACAATTAGAACTATAGTTCCTGGGAGTTCTTTTTTGAACAACTTTGTGAATCCTATTATGTCTCCAAATACATCCATGGCCTCCCCAATGCAACTGCTTCCAATAACCCTCCTCCTTTAACGTCGGAAGAACTTAAGGTGGATAAGATCATCCTTTCATGGATCTTTACTACTCTTTCCGAAACCCTTCAAGCAAGGTTGGTTCGTGCACGTCCCAAAACTTCTAAGGAAGCTTGGGATCTCATCATTGATATCGTCAAAGATAACAAACGATCACGTACTAATGCTTTAAAGGCGGAGTTACGATCCGTCAAACTTGGTGATCAAAGCATGGAGGCTTATTTTTGAAAGATAGAAACTCTTGTCACCATTCTAACGAGTCTTGACTCACCTGTAAATGATGAAGATGTTGTGCACTATGTTCTTGAAGGGCTTCCTGACAAGTATGATCAAGTGGTTGGTTTTATGCATCACAAGGATACATTTCCCGATTTAAAGACGGCGCGTACAATGCTTATCACCGAAGAGATGAGGCTCAAATCCAAGGCCATCACACCTCCCATGGACTCCTCCTCCCCTATGATTCTTATGGCGCAAACAGGTATACCTCGTCGTCCCTCAAACCCTCAAGTCAAATCTTGGCGGCCATGTATTAATTTTGCTAAAGGGGCATGTCGATATGGTGTGGGATGTAAGTTTGTACATGATGCTTCTGCCAAAACTGTTTCACATACGCATGATCCTAAACCAAATAATGACACTGAGGAACTCTTGGTCAAAATCTTAGGGCGTCTGGGTCTAACTAACACACAATTTCCTTCACAAAATAATACCACAGTAACTCCTAATAACCCATCTGTCTATTACGCCCACACTACCCCAAGTCCAGCCCACTTCTACTCAACTTACCCCAGCCCATCCTACGCTCCAGTACAACTGGCCCGTCCAGTTGCGTCTATTGGGCCACCACCTGGATTTCCACAATATCCAGTCCACCCCTCACCACCTTATGTTTATGTCAGCCCACATCAAGCCCAACCAAATGGACCTATGAAACTTACCACAGGCCATAACTCTTCCCCCCCCCCATCTGCATCAACAGCCAATCCACCCGTAACAACACCCCCACTAGTTCAAACCGGGTCAGCAACCATTGGGTCAGTGGGATCCGCTACTCCCTCGGGACAAGAGACGGTTTTACCTCATGCATTCACTATTGGGACTCTTCACGATCCCACAACCGGAGCATGGAATATGGACACAGGTGCGAGCTCTCACCTTAATGATTCCATTATTTCTCTTAGTGAAGTTTTTAATACGTGTATGTATCCCTCTGTCGCTGTTGGTGATGGACACTCCATACCCGTCACCAACACTGGCCATAGCATTTTGTCAACTCCCTTCAAATCATTACACTTAAATAATGTTCTAATTACTCCTCATATTGTCAAAAATTTAATATATGTACGTCAATTTGTTCGTGATAATAATTGCACTGTTGAATTTGACGCGTTTGGTTTTTCTGTTAAGGATTTCATGACTCGACGGGTGCTGCTCCGATGTGATAGCACGGGTGATCTTTACCCGGTCACGGCTCCGTCTCCCATTCCTCAAGCTCTCCTCATCAGTCAACACACGTGGCATCAACGACTTGGACATCCAGGTAGCGAAGTGCTACGTCGTCTCGTCTCAAACAATTTTATTTCATGTAATAAGGAGAAACCTCCCGTGCTTTGCCATGCATGTCAACTTGGCAAACATGTTAGACTTCCATTTGTTAGTTCCAATTCTGTTGTTACTTCTTGTTTTGACATTATTCACTCGGACATTTGGACTTCACCAATTCCGAGCATGTCGGGTTTTAAATATTATGTCTTATTTTTGGATCATTATTCGCATTTTGTTTGGGTATATCCTTTAGTTAACAAATCTGATGTGCTTTCTAAATTTCTATTATTTCGTAACTACATTCGCACTCAGTTTAAGTGTGAAATCAGGTCCCTTCAGTGTGATCATGGCGGTGAGTTCGACAACCGCAACCTCCACAAACTGTTTACCGACAATGGCATACAATTTCGCTTCTCATGCCCTAAAACATCACAGCAAAACGGCAAGTCTAAAAGGATGATTCGCACAATCAACAACCTCATTCATACCCTACTGTTTCAAGCCAATCTCCCACCAACTTTTTGGGTTGAAGCCCTAAATATGGCCATTCACTTACTCAATATTCTACCATCGACCGCGATTTCCAATGAAATCCCCTACACCCGTCTTTTTTGCCAAAACCCGGATTATAGCCTCATACGCACCTTCGGATGTCTTTGCTACCCACACCTATATCCCAATCATAAACTTGAACCTCGCGCCACACCATCCATTTATTTGGGACAAGCCTCCAATCACCATGGATATCGGTGTCTTGATTTAAACACCAACAAAATTATTATATCCCGTCACGTAACTTTCGACGAAACTGTTTTCCCATATGGTACCTCAAAACCCACAACGCCACCCACCTACAATTTCTTGGACGATTCACCTGATATCAATCCTCCATTCATTCCCCCAAATACCGTTGTTCAACCCCCATACCACAACACACAAATGAACCAATCACACCAATAACAACTCACCCTCAGACAGCCGACCATGAGGCAGCCCCTGACACATCTCCACCACAAACATCACCTCCAGTTGCGGCACTAAACCCACATATTATCACAGATCCTCCTCAAAACCCAAACCCTGTCTCAACTCACTCCATGGTCACACGCTTCCGTGTCGGGACAAATCGTCCAACTTAGCGACTTAACATGCACGTGTCTTCGGTCTCACCATTACCAAAAACCTATCGTGATGCGTTTACTGATCCAAATGGGCAAAATGCTATGCATGATGAATACACTGCACTTATTAGGAACGGAACTTGCACCTTAGTACCTAAACCCGCTGACACCAAGATTATTCGCTCTATGTGGCTTTTTCGCCATAAATATTTGGCTGTCGGGACTCTTAGTCGCTTCAAGGCTCGACTTGTAGCGAATGGTAGTAATCAATTAGAAGGGGTTGATGTAGATGAGACCTTTAGCCCAGTGGTTAAACCGGGCACTATTCGGACTGTTCTGAGTTTAGCTACTTCTCGACATTGGCTGATTCATCAGCTTGATGTCAAGAATGCCTTCTTACATGGTGATTTATCTGAGACAGTTTATATGTATCAGCCTCCGGGGTTTCGGGACCTTGTGCATCCTGATTATGTATGTTTACTACAGCGGTCTTTGTATGGGCTCAAACAGGCCCCCAGAGCTTGGTTTCAGCGATTTGCATCGTATATCACTCGGGTTGGGTTTTCTCACAGTCGTTGTGACTCATCTTTATTTATATACAGACAGGGGACGGATACTGCTTACCTATTGTTATATGTTGATGATATTGTTCTCACAGCTTCTTCTGAGATTTTATTGCAGCGGATTATTGGATCCTTACATCAGGAGTTTGCTATGACATATCTGGGTCCACTTAATTATTTTTTGGGTATATCTGTCTCACGTGACTCTTCAGGGTTATTTTTATCTCAGAAGAAGTATGCTCTTGAGGTTTTAGAGAGAGCACATATGGTTAACTGTAATCCCTGTCGGACTCCTGTTGACACTGAGTCTAAACTGGGAGATGATGGTGATCCGGTATCTGATCCTACTCTATACCGGAGTCTTGCGGGATCTCTTCAGTATCTCACATTTACTCGCCCGGATCTATCTTATGCAGTTCAGCAGGTTTGTCTTCATATGCATGACCCTCGCGAGCCCCACTTCTCGGCTCTCAAACGGATTTTGCGGTATGTTCGGGGTACCTTAGACCATGGGTTACAGTTGTTTGCCTCTTCTACTTCATCATTGGTTGCCTATTCTGATGCGGATTGGGCTGGTTGCCCCATCACTAGGAGATCGACTTCAGGCTATTGTGTTTTTCTTGGAAACAATCTACTCTCTTGGTCTTCTAAACGACAACCGACTCTCTCTTGTTCTAGTGCAGAAGCAGAGTATCGTGGGGTTGCCAATGCTGTTGCTGAAACTTGTTGGTTACGAAATTTACTTCGAGAGTTACATACTCCGTTATCTTCCGCTACACTTGTCTACTATGATAATGTTAGTGCTGTATACTTATCCTGTAATCCGGTTCAGCATCAGCGAATGAAACACATCGAGATTGATATTCACTTTGTTCGCGACTTGGTAGCCATTGGACAGGTTCGGGTTCTTCATGTTCCTTCTCAATATCAGTACGCAGACATCTTCATAAAAGGATTACCATCTGCTTTGTTTGAGGAATTTCGAACCAGCCTGAGCGTCCGGTGTCCTCCCGCTCAGACTGCGGGGGAGTGTTAGCCCGTATCGTTGTGTAACGGGCTTGAGCCCGATTCTAGATTATTCTTATGTATCTATATATGTGAATGTTGTAAATCAATCAATCAATCAATACAGTCGATTATATCCTTATATGTTTGCAAAATATATGCATGACGAGGCCTTACGAACCCGTGTAATGCACCGGCTGTGTCATTGGTTGAATTTCTACGTGTTTTGTATGTAATGTTTATGCAGATGTTTATATACTTTTTTTCAAGTTTACGTCAATGTTTGTAATATAAGTTTTATATATCGGAACATTTATCATTTAGTACTAAATAACTCACGTAAACAATATATACTTTCATAGATCTTGATGTTAACACATTTTTTGTGGAAAGAAATTAAATATATCAATATAATTCAGGCCCGTTCGATACACACGGATTCGATCTAAACGTTCATAGCGTATTGTTCAGCTATAATTATTGTCATTTTGATCATTGATGGATTTTGTTGGATGAAGTTGATCGGTTGATGTTCGTGGTAACAGAAAAGGATGTTCGTCTTTGCGCACTGTTATCTTTTATCGAGAAGTTGAAGGCAATGAAGTTTTGATATTTATTTTAAGTTTTTCAGATTTTTGTATATATTTATTTAATAATTAAGATGTTTTGGTATGATAATGTTTTTTTAGTGTATTTTGGAGATCTTTATCATAATTGGCAAACTTTGAGGGTTAGTTATGTTATATTGCCAAATTTATGTGTAATTTTTAAGAATTTTTTTATCATAAGTGAAAGGGTTTTATGTGTTATTGCAAAACTTATTGTCAAAAACGTATTTGATATAGGTCTGTATTGAATTCGAAGCTTTAGGTTTGCCACTGTGATTTTCATTACAATGTCTATATGAGTTATACATCGTTCGCTTTAGTAATTATGATTTTTTTTTTTTTTTTTTTTTTTTTTTGTCTGCATTAGTTACTCACATTTGGTGATTTTATCAACACATTACCAATAAAAGTTTGATGTGCCATTTTTTATATTTTATATTTTGTTTTATGTGTTTTAGAAATAGTCGAAAGGAACAAAATTTTAGTGATGTCGATGGGTATTAAGTTGTTGTTTCACATAAGGAGTAATTTATTTAATGGTTATTGGGTTATTTTTTGCATTCTTAATAATGCTTAGGTCAAAAGTCAAAACAGCTGAATATTTGAATAATTGGTATGATTCATATACCAAGCTACTGAACTGTGTTGAAAAATGGTATAGCAAGTGTAAACATTGAGTTAGATGAATTGGATTGAGCCAGCTATGTTAGTCATGAAGTTTAATGTTTAGGTTTGTGAATTATGTAATTGCTACTCCAAAAGAAGTGTGATTTCCTAGCATGATATCAGCCACCAACAAAAAATTCTATTTTATTTCAATCCTCACGAAGTAACACCAAATCACAAATATATTAACCTTTGAGTTTAATAGTCGGCCCATACACAAAATGATCCAGTCCACATTTTTGATTCAGCACAATACCAAATGTTTGTAATATAAGTTAGCAGCCCAAAATGTTTGAGCAATTAAAGAAGAATTAAAACCATAATTATAAACCTAAACAAAGATTAAAGACATTAAAAATTGTACCTATGCCAACGATTCAAAAATATCGGTTAATTGGATGCATTTAAGAGACACCGGTCACAATTAATTTTGGAATTAACGACATTTCCGTTTTTAGTTATTGACAATATCATCGATTTAACCTTAAAATTTAAATTTGTAGCTCAAATCCGGCTACTCCAGTTTAGACAAATTATAAGCAAATTGGGCTTACAAACTTTATACTAATACGAAAATATAATTAGAGGCCAAAGATATTGAGTCCGGGTAGTTTCCCACTCTGAACAGGCCCTGGTCAAAACCCGATCCAAACACATTACATACCCGGTAAAACCCTATTATCACTTCATTTGTGATAACCCTATTCTCTTGAATCCGTTCCCTCTTTTCTACTCACACCAAACTCATCTCCTCCACACAAAATCGATCTCATCATCATCTACCATTATAACCGATCATATGAAAAACAAATACAAACACATCTATACCCGTACCTTGTCTTCAATTTCTGCATAATACGAATCAAAAGAGAGTTTTAATGATTCAAGATCCTTTGGAGGGTCTCGGGTAAGATCTACTTGTGTTTTTCATTTTTGATTTTGTTATTTTTTTTCCGAATCAATGAGAGATTATAACATAGTTGTTATAAATCTTATCTTTCTTTTTCGGATATAAAAAGAAGCTAAGCTTCCAAAGATGGATCGATGATGATGTACTTCTCTTCGTGTTTCGATCTTAACAGGTCTAAGATGTTGTTGTTATACATGAAAGAGAAGGAAAAACTGAGATATTTTATTATTATTTGTTCGCTTCGAGTCTGGCTGTGTTTGGAGATGTGATTTTTTTGATGTAGTTGATGTTGTTATTGAAAATCTGAAAATTATATTTACTTTTCAGTTTCGAATGTTTGTTTGTTGTAGGTAACTGTGAGATGGTTATAGAGATGGGTTATAGATTAGAGTTTTTTTTTTATTGAGGTTGATTGTGGATCGTGAGCTGATGGGTTCTTGATGTCGGTTGTTGTTATATTTTTTTTCGTTTTTGATAATGAACCATCAAATACAAATCCATCAACAACAATAACCGAATCAACAGCCCAAAACAACAACGAAACCACCCAAGCTCGAAACACCACCTCTTAAATTAAGATTCGGTGGTGTCGGCGGTGGAAACAGTTGATGTTGACAGCAGTTCGGTAGCTGTGGCGATGGAAGAATGAGCTGTGAGCCTGCTGAATTGTGCTATTTATACTTCAAAAAAGAAGTTGAAAGAGTTGAACAATAAATAGACTAATTTGTTATGTCTCTTTGCATCTCGCATTTGTATCTCAATAACTACATGGACACTCACATTTGTATCTCAATAACTACATCGACACTTGACATGCACCTGGCATTAATCTCATCAATGGGATTGATTTTCGCATGGCTATATTTTCACTTCAAAAAATGGAGTCATTAATACTCCTCACAAAATTTATATATATATATATATATATATATATATATATATATATATATATATATATATATATATATATATATATATATATATATATATATATATATATATATGTGTATATATATATATGATTATGTGAATTAAAGATTTGCATGTAACTTTTTCAATATTTGATATGTATACGCTTTGTAATAGTATCGCAACAACAGTGTATTTTAGATTAGGCGCCTGTTCTGTTTAGGTAATAAAAAAAAGAGGGATTAGTTTCGCAATTCTTCCGTAATACTTCGTAATGATGTAGGTCTAGATTACGTATGGATTTTGTAATGTTATCCTAGTGTGCAGAGGCTAATAAGATAGTTATGTGCATTTTTGGTCTTTAATCATCCGATAAATATATTAAAGTGCACAATGATTAGGGTAATCTCAGAATATTGAAAAAAAAAAAACTCATAATTTTAGTAATATGCCACAAAGTTGAGTCAAGTTGAAAATAAGTGTCATTTTCGATGTCGGATATGCAACTTTACCTAAATAAATTGAGACGTTGTTTCAATTGATCTGAAAGTTCTTCTTGATCAAGTTACATTCTCTTAAACGACTTTTCACACCAGAAATAAAAATTACAAGCGAAAAACAAAGTCGAAGAATTGTTAAATTTCCCGTAGTTTTAATGATTCAAGTAAATGAATGCAATCTCAGATTCATGGTTTTTCTCTTATATATCATATCAACCGAACACTGGACACCTGTGTATTCGGAGTGTGTTTTTGAAGTTGTAAAGATAACATCTAGAGTCTAGATCGAGTAAGTTTGTAAGAGCAATAAATTTAAATTAAAACAACAACTGTCCAAATCCACTAAGGGTGAATGGTCTGATGAAAAACAGCGTAACAAATAGCTTTTTTAATTTTTATTTAACCATTAAATAAGCATATCTATGATGAGCTATAAAATCGTATCGCTTTTAGGGGTCATTTAGCCCTTAATTAATGCAATTTGTATTATTTATTGTCCTAAATCCCTTCTTTTTGAGTTTTAGGTGTTTCAGAATGCTTTCGTTGAAAACGTATGAAACTCAGGCTCATTTTGATGAAGAACGAAAGAAAATAACAAGTTTCAGATTTGTGACCGGCATATGTGGCGCCGTCACCAGAAGTGCCCAGGAAGTGAATAAATAAATCAACTTGCAACGAGTTAGTGTACGGAGACGCCCACCGTGACGCCGTCACAAACCCATCATGACGTCGTCACCATCAAGGCCTGACGCCGTCACACAAGGTCAATGAAGAAAAACCCTAAACGAGATTGACGGGTTTACAGCATCACAGCTATAAGCTGACGCCATCACACACACAAAAATTATACATACTCTTGCCTTGTTTCATATTTTCGTGTGGATTTTTTGGGAGACAAACCCTAGACGATTTTCAACTATTTCCCAAATCTTTTAGCCTCAAGAACTCATATGTATTAAAAAGATAAGTTATTTGATTAATCAATCAATTATATCTATCTTTGTTTGTTTGATTATGTCTTTTGCTTCTTCTTCAATTGTTAAGCTAGGGTACAACACTTAGGGTTTGCATGAAACTTGTTAAATTTAGTTTATAATTCTTGTTTTTTTATTGATTTCTTGATTGATTGTGTGTTTGTGATTCTTGTGATTAATTACAAAACCTAATTAATACGTGTTAGGATTTATAAAAAGTGATGGTCATCGTCGTTTTTTATTTTTTGTATTTAAGGTGTCGTTGTGTATAATTAGCTTATTTGATCATTGGGCTTGGACATAGGTTTGTTAATTAAATGTTGTGTTCTATTTGAGCCATGTAAAAGCCCAACCCAAGTCCAAGCCCATCCTATCACGAAAAACTATAAATAGGACCTCCCTACACCATTTGGGAGGTTGGTGTTCTGAAGGTGCTCTCAAGGTATTGTAGTCATTAGGGTTTGTATCATTGTTTTAAGTGTGTGATTTATATGAAGCTAATATTACAAATTCCACTCTTATTTCTTTGATCATTCCTAGTAGTTGTTGCATTGGTTAGGATATTTATTAGTAATAACAAGTGGTATCAAGAGCATAAAAAAGTTAAAGCCTAGGATTTATACGATTTTTTTTTTCACTACGTTACTGTGTCATTTGTTTTTGTTTATTAGGAATTTGTTTTGTTTTTGTCTCGTTCTGTTCTATTGCTTTTTATTATTTCATAGAATTTGCTGTGTTTCTCTACTGTTCACAAGGACCATCTTTCATCTAACCAACAAGATAGTCGAAGCATCACTTGATCGAACCAAGTATTTCATCGAACGACTCATTTTGCTCGAACCAGAAAATTTCATCGAAGAAGCAACCTCATTGAAGGAGCAGTCATCGAACGAGCAAAAAGGGTAGTCGAGTTAGACTTACTCTTCCAATTGATCGAACGAACTTGTTGATCGAACGAGCAAACTTGATCGAACCATCAAATTTGATCGAACAAATCATCTTTGATCGAACGAACAATTTTGATCGAACCATCAAAACTGATCGAACCATCAACATTGATCGAACGAGTCACTTGATCGAACAAGTTAAAACTAGTCGAACGAGTCACTTGATCGAACGAGTTTGATCGAACGAGAAAACTAGTCGAACGAGTCACTTGATCGAACGAGTTAAAGCTAGTCGAACGAGTAACTTTGATCGAACCAAGAGTTAGTCGAACGAGTAACCTTCATCGAACCAGTTAAGCTAGTCGAACGAGCACTTAGTCGAACGAGCACTTAGTCGAACGAACACTTAGTCGAACGAGCTCTTAGTCGAACGAGCACTTAGTCGAACGAGCACTTAGTCGAACGAGTGTTTAGTCGAAGCAAACTCTAGTCGAACCAAGTAGTCGAACCAGAAAATTCATTAAAGCAACTTTATAGTCGAAGCTACACTCATTCCTTCGAAGCAACACTCATTTCATCAAACCAACTTCATCATCATCGAACCAACTTCATCATCGAACAACTTACACTAGTCGAAGCAAACTTAGTCGAACAACTTTAACTTAACATAGTCGAACCAGAAACTTAGTAGATCAACTTTTCCATAATTGAGTTTCTTTATATGTGAGTTTGATTGAGTTTGTGTTCTTTTGAAGTTGATAGTTGTCTGTTTTATAATATTGAGATACTAAAGTTGCATTATTATATAGAGATTATATCAACTTTTGCTTTTAACGTGTGTTGCATCTGAAGTGTTTGCATGTGACGTGTATTCATCAAGTTTAATATCATCTTTTGGAGATTGCTTTACGTGTGTTATTAAGGTACTAGTATCACGTGAATTTACTGTTCGACTAATACTATATTGACTTTAAGAGTTTGTGACTTTGTAACTTTGTGAGTAATTTTCAAGTTTGGGATTTATTAAGTTTGAAGTTTATCTACTTTGTGGACTTATCAAGTTTCTAAATCTCAAGTTTCTCAAGGATTATCAAGTTTCTCACAAGTTATCAACTTTCTCGGTTTATCAAGTTTCTCAACGACTATTCAAGGACAACGACAAAGGACTTAAACCAAACAAATCTCGTGAACAGTAACCAACCGTATCCTAGTTCTTTAACCGATCCAATACCATCTTAACCATTCAACAACAACAATGACTACTCAACAAGACATCCACGCAGCCGGTGCTGAAAACCGTCCTCCAATGCTAGAAAAAGGCAGTTATCTTCCATGGACAAGCCGTATGCTTCGTTACTTGAAAACAAAACCTAATGGACAAGGCAAACTCCTGATCAACTCCATCAAGAATGGTCCATTCAAACCTCGTCAGATTCAAGAAGCTGGTGATCCCAATCAAACACCTCCTGTTCCACCATCCTTTCGTACTCAGAAAGAAGAAGAGTACACAGAAGAGGATTGGAAACAGATTGAAGCAGATGACTTAGCCATGCACCTAATTCAACTTGGTTTACCACAAGAGATCTTTTGTGCTGTTGACAGCTGTGAAACTGCTTATGATATGTGGGAACGAGTTAGGAGGCTATGTCATGGAACTGAAATTGGTCAACAAGACATTGAAAACAAGCTTCTAACTGAATGGGAGAAATTTTCATCAACTCCAGCTGAACCAATTGAAATCTACTACACAAGGTTTTGCACTCTCATGAATGAGCTCATCAGGACTAATTTAACACCAAAACAGATTGTCCAGAACATCAAGTTTCTTAACAACCTTCCAGAGGAATGGGGACGATATGTTACGATTGTTAATCAGACAAAGAACCTTCATGAAGTGAACTATGATCAACTGTATGATTTCTTGAAACAAAACCAGAAAGAGGCAGATGAGGTTAGGAAAGAAATGCTTGCCAAAAAAACATGATCCTTTAGCATTACTTGCTCAGTCACCATCACCTTCAACAGTGAACACATCATCATCAACAACTCCCACTCAGAACTACATGCCACATGAATACTCTCCACAAACTGCTATCTTCCCACAACAACAATTCTATCCTCAAGAACAACAAGTCATTCCACAACAATTTTACCCATAATCACCATACAATCCTAATGATGACATGTCTGTACTGACTCAAGCATTTACCCTTCTATAAAAAGTTGTTCAAGGACGCTATTCCACACCTACCAACAACAATCAAAGGATTTCATCGAATACTCGCTACAGGCAGTTTGCTCAACCGGGTTTCAACATGGGTCAACAAGGACAAATGGTTGGAGGATATGGGAATCAACAGGGATATGTTCCTCAGATGGGTAATCAAGGGCAGTATATGGGAAATCAGATGGGTCAGTATTTGGGTAATCAGAATCAGATGGGTCAAGTTGTTGGAAATAGAAGAGGTCAGAATATGGGAAATCAGGTTGGGAATGTTGCTGCTCCCGTAGCTGGGAATGTTGGGAATATGAATCAAGGAAATGTGTTGAAATGTTTTAACTGTCAGGGTACTGGTCATATGGCAAGAAACTGTCCCTCCAAGCCAAAAAAGAAAGATCCCGAGTATCTTCAGAAAGCTTTGCTCTTAGCTCAGAAGGACAAGGCAGGGTTTCAGTTAAGTGCTGAGGAAAATGATTTCATGGCACTGATGGATGACTCAGAGGATTTGGAGGATATCGATGCCAACTGCATCTTCATGGCAAATCTTCAGGAGGTTAAATATGACACGGATTATGAAGCACCTCCTGCTTATGATGCTAATGTGATATCTGAGGTACCTACATATACTACATGTCACAATAATGAAATTTTTGATATGTCACCTCAGAATGAACATCATCCTGCGACTCCTAATCCCATTTACGATACATATATGGACTCCCCAAGTTATAGTAATACTAATTTGGCTACTTCAGATTTGGATCCTAATGGAGGCTTCGAGTCACAGCATACTGAGACTGAAGAGGAAACACGTGCTTTATTTGAATCATTATTGCAAAATTGTGGTATTGAAATAGAAAAGGTCAAAAAGATCAATAGCGATGTTAAGGCTGCTAATGAAAAATTGACCACTGAGCTTGAGAGATACAAGATGAACGAAAAAGCTTTTGAATTTCACCACAAACGATTGTCAGAACTTGAAACTGGTTACAGTGATTCTGTTTCAAGGGAGAAACATTTGCAAATCAAATACGACACTCTTGATGTTAAATTGAACATGCAAATTAAATCCTTAAAAGCAGAAATTTCTGAATTAACCAACCAACTTTCTAAACAAAAATCAACTTGTTCTGATCTTGAAAAAGAGAAGAAAGAGTTGCATACAAAGTTTTCAAAACGAGAAGATGAACTTCTTGATGAAGTACTTGACAAACAGGAAACTATTAAAAAGTTGGAAGATTTGCTTGTAAAAACGGGTCATTCTGCACAAACACTTAATATGATAATTAACGACAAAAACCCGATTTTATATACAAGAAAGAAAATGGCTCTCGGTTGTGAAAACCCTTGTTATTTCAAGAAAGCTCAGCAAAAACAGAATGTGCTATTTAATGGTAATCTTATAAATGATGTACATGATCCACCTACTTGTTATGATTCGTATGAAACGATTGAGCTTACGAAAGAGAGTCGAAACAAAATGAGACAATTAAATAGAGAAATCAAACCAATTGATTATAATGAAGCAAACAAACTTGCTGGTGTTCATCTTGTTAAAAAGGAGTCACCTTTGTTTTTCAAAAAACCAGTGGCTGCCTCAAAATTCAAAGTTGTTTAAAACATCTTTCTAACATCGAACAAATGTACTCTACCGACACTTCCGCAAGTGAAGCTAGAATACTATTGGCCGATCTTAAAAGGAGAATTGAAATGCTTCAAGATGTTGTGGCAACCAAAACTGATACTAAAGTCAACGATTGGTTTTCAAGTTTTCAAACTGAACAGAAAAAGATGTTCGAAACAGAAATTACTCCCATTGTATCTGGCATACATGCAAGAGCAATTCATGTTGAGAACGCAATTATCAAAGAAGTAACTGAATTTGTCAAGGACCACACATCCTTGGTAATTGAAGCCAATGAAAACATTGAAAAAATCAAAGTTTTGGAAAAACAAAATGACGCACTCTCTGAAGAAGCTCTTTCAACTGATATTATGTCCATTATTTATCAAATGTATTCTGTTGAGGATGATGAAAGAATTCGAGCCGAGACTTCCGAAATTGTTTCAAAATATGAAAATGCATTTGCGAAACTTGAAAAAGAAAATGTTACATATTTTAAACAAATAGATCGAAAAAAGGAAGAATGCAAGTATGACAAACTGTCGTATGAACGTTCTTACAAAGAAATGCAAAAAAAAATTGATCTTTTGAAGTCTCAGCTTGAATGTCAAAAAGGGAAGGGTGAAGAAATTATTGCAAAACCAAAAATGTCAATTTCACAATCTGTTCCTTCACCCTTGCCCAAAGAAAAAGCAAAAGAGAAAGTAGTTGTCGAAACACCAAATGTGATAGCACCTGGACTTTATAGGATTAGTACCACTATTGCTTCTACCTCTACATCTAAAACATATAGGGCGATAGACAAAAGTGTTAAGGAAAATCCAAAAGAGACTAGGAAAGCTAACACTGATTCAAAGGACAACAAGATAAATCCTAATGAGTGTGCCTTACCTTCTACAGGAGTAGAAAGTACCTCTAAGAGCAGCAGACCAAAGCCTAAGAGAAATACAAGGAATAGAGTCGCGCCTGCTTCTAAGAGTGAAACCAAGAATAAAACGAAAGAAGTAGAAGAACACCCTAGGATTTTATCGCTTTCCAAGAAGAAACTTATGTCATCTGAATGTAATGTTAAAGACAATATTTCTAATGCATGTAATGAACCTGTTTGTTTAATGAACAAGAAATCTTTGTCTGAAAATGTGTGTGATGATATTGTTTCTAATGTTGTGCATGTGAATGATAAGCCTTCTAAGAAAGATGTTCCTTCAGAAAATACAGCTAAGACTAGATACATTCAAAGACTTATTGCAAAGTCTAGGAAAACAACTAGTAGTCTGCTGCCTAGGAACTATCTTAAGATGTGCGTATGGATTCCAACGGGTAGAGAATTCAGTCTAGAAAATGGTAGAATAAAAATGGCTAAGGAAGAACCAGTTAAAACCGTCTATGATTGTATTTCTCCTGTTATCCCTAACCCCATGGAACCAAATGATAAACGGTTTCCAAATGCACAATCATCTGTTATTGGCAGGTTATCGAAATATGTCTTTGGATTGTCGACTCGGGTTGCTCCAAGCACATGACCGGGAATCTGAAGCTGCTGATCAACTTTGTATGGAAGTTCATGGGAACAGTTCGGTTTGGAAAAGATCATGTAGCAGCTATTCTGGGTTATGGAGATCTACAGTTTGGGAATTTTTTAATCACTCGAGTTTACTATGTCGAAGGATTGGGACACAACCTATTTTCTGTCGGACAATTTTGTGATGCGGATTTAGAGGTTGCATTCAGAAGAAATACATGTTTCGTTAGGAACTTGGTTGGTGATGATCTCTTAACCGGAAATCGTGGAACCAATCTCTATGCTATCGACATAAACCAAATGGCCTCGTCATCACCAATTTTTCTTATGACAAGAGCTGACGACACTAAGTCCTGGTTGTGGCACAGACGCCTTTCCCATCTCAACTTTGACACCATCACCAATCTTGCCAAAGACAACATCGTCACCGGTCTCCCTAAATTCAAATACACCAAAGAACACTTATGTCCATCATGTGAGCAAGGAAAGAGCAAAAGGGCAACTTATAAACCTAAAACTGTTCCCAGTTCGGTTGATAAGTTACATCTATTGCACATGGACTTATGTGGCCCAATGAGAGTTGAGAGTATCAATGGGAAGAAGTATATTCTTGTGATTGTCGATGATTACTCAAGATATACATGGGTAAGGTTTTTAAGATCAAAAGACGAAGCACCTGGAATCATCATCACCTTTCTGAAGCGAATTCAAGTCTTACTTCAAGCTCCAGTTAGGATTGTAAGAACTGACAATGGCACGGAATTTACTAATCAGGAGTTACGAACATATTTTGAAGAAACTGGAATTACTCACCAGACATTAGCAGTCAGAACTCCGCAGCAGAATGGAGTAGTTGAAAGAAGAAATAGAACGCTTATGGAAGCTGCTCTCACTATGCTGATTTATTCCTGTGCACCATTATTTTTATGGGCTGATGCTGTTTCCACTGCCTGTTTTACTCAAAACCGATCCCTAATCCATCCAAGATTCAATAAAATCCCATACGAACTAGTGAACAACAGAAAACCCGATATCTCTTATCTTCATGTATTTGGCGCTTTGTGCTATCCTACAAATGACTGAGAGGATCTGGGGAAGCTGAAGGCTAAGGGTGATATTGGTATCTTCATTGGTTATTCAGATAACTCGAGGGCATTCAGGGTGTACAATAGAAGAACGAAAAGAGTAATGGAGACGATGAATGTGAAATTTTATGAGATTTCACAAATGGATTCTGAGAGACTCGCTCTAGAACCCGCGCTTAACCCAATGGCTTCTAATCGCATCAGATTAGGACCCGCACCACAAAGTCAAACTTCTGGACACATCAGTTCAGGACTCACACCCCAAGGAGCTCAGTCAACTAACACTGATAAACCTACATATCAAGAACTAGAAAATTTCTTCGAGTTTATGTATGATGAATACTATGGTGGAGCTTCAATAGATACATCACAACAACGTTCAGCTGCACCCGCTCAACATCAACCACCACAACCACCACAAGATGCATCTACTACAATCGAAGCTGAAGCACCAACTCCTTCCACGTCAACATCATCTACATCTACTCCTGCCACTCCAGTAATTGAAATTGTTTTACCAACAGTTGATGAGCAAAACCCAACAACACCAATTCAAGAAGAACAACACCAAAACGATGCTGTGTTAGAAGAAGAAGAAGAACCATTTGAAAACCCATTTGCTACAAAATCTGCTGAATCTTCTTCTCGGTTACATGAACCATCAAACACGCATTCGTTAGATCCAAGGTACCCTTCAACGTTAAAATGGACTAAAGACCATCCAATAGAACATGTCATTGGTGAACCTTCTAGGCCAGTACAGACGAGAAGACAACTCGCTACCGATTGTGATATGTGCATCTTCGCCTGCTCAGTCAGTTTAAAAGAGCCAAAAAACATTCGGGAAGCAATGTCAGACGATGCATGGATTGAAGCAATGCAGGAAGAACTTCTCCAATATCGACTTCATGACACTTGGGATTTAGTGCCAAGACCTCTCGACAAACTTGTCATTGATCTTAAGTGGATATGGAAGAATAAAAAGGATGAAGAAATGACTGTAATTCGCAACAAAGCTCGTCTCGTGGCCAAGGGATTTAGACAGGAAGAGGGAATCGATTTTGATGAGTCATTCGCACCAGTAGCTAGACTTGAAGCGGTCAGGATTTTCTTAGCATACGCGGCTCACAAGAACATCACGGTCTTTCAGATGGATATCAAGACGGCTTTCTTGAATGGAACTCTGAAGGAAGAGGTGTACGTGAGTCAGCCAGATGGATTCATTGACAAAGATTATCCCGACTACGTCTACAAGCTCAAAAAGGCTATCTATGGTCTAAAACAAGCCCCAAGGGCATGGTACGATGAACTCTCATCTTTCTTGCTGTTAAATCATTTCACCAAAGGAACAATTGACCCGACCTTGTTTACCAAAAAGTTTAATGATGACATTTTGATTGTTCAGATTTATGTGGACGACATAATCTTTGGGTCCACTAATCCGAAATATTCAAAACTTTTTGCAAATCTCATGAAAAGTAAATTTGAAATGTCTATGATGGGCGAATTAAAATTCTTCCTTGGACTTCAAATCCATCAATCCCATCATGGTATTTTCATTAATCAAGCGAAATATACAATTGAGATTTTAAAGAAACATGGAATGGAAAATTGTGACTCTGTTGGTACTCCAATGGTCACCTCACCCAAAATTGGTGCTGACTTATATGGGAAACCCATTGATCCGAAGAAATATCGGAGCATGATTGGGTCTCTCATGTACTTAACTGCTAGCCGACCCAATATACAATTTACTGTTTGTTTATTAGCACGGTTTCAGGCAAGGCCTACCGAACTTCACCTCAAAGAGGTTAAACGGATCTTCCGGTACCTTCGAAGAACCATTAACATGGGACTTTGGTATCCGAAGGATTCGGAGTTCAATCTAACAGCCTTTGCAGATGCCGATCATGCTGGTTGTCAAGTCACTGCAAAGAGTACATCCGGAGGAGCACAATTTCTGGGAGAGAAGCTAGTAGGCTGGTCATCAAGGAAACAAGACTGCACAGCGCTTTCAACCGCAGAAGCCGAGTATGTGTCTCTATCTGCATGTTGTGCCCAAGTTCTATAGATGAGGACACAATTCACAGATTATGGCTACTCTTTCGATCACATACCTATGTAATGTGACTCGAAAAGGGCCATAGCCATCTCGTGCAATCCAGTTCAGCACTCCAAGACCAAGCATATTAGAGTCTGCTACCACTTTATCAAGGAACACGTCGAAGAGGGTACTGTTGAATTGTTTTTCGTGAAGACTGAATACCAGCTCACCGATCTATTTACTAAGGCCCTCCCAAAAGAGCGGTTTGCATACTTAGTTCGTCGAATTGGAATGCGAAGCCTAACTCCCGAAGAGTTAGAAAGTCTTCTCGAATCTTCTTGAATCATCTCAATGAAGCTTCGCATGTAAATATTTTTTGAAAAACAAAATACAAAATTTGAAAAACCAACAAAAACAAAATATAAAAATATAAAATTTCAAAAAGACATAAAAAATATAAAATACAAAATTCAAAAATATTCTTCTCACGACATGTCTCTTGTATATATCAATATTTTGTACGTACCTAGAAATGTCATTCAACAATGATACGGGCATGTACTGATGCTTGAGCGAGAGTTCATTTAAACATTTTCTAAAACATGTCGTTCTAAAAACTTTCTTCTCAACGGCTTTCGTGCATTTCAGTACGAAACCCGCGCTACAATGATGACTTCTGATTATATCTGATCAGGACTCACATTGTTAATGGCAATCAAAATCAAAGAATCCTTGAGCACATGATCAAGATTTTTCAAAAATATTTTTCAAAATCTTTCCCCAAATTCTGTGCTGAAGATCCTTCAAAAGTGCAAACTCCCTCTATACCCTTAAATGATTTTTAAACTCAAATGTTTAAAGAATATGCTTTATTTAAGGGGGAGTATAAAATTTAAAATGCAAAATGTTCCATTTTCATGCTAAATTTCGTCTCTCTCCAAAACACTTTCATTTTAATCAGTTGATATCAAAAATATCAATGCTATTTTTGAGGGGGAGAGGACGTGATTAAAATGTGATCAAAGTTCGTGGAATCTCAAAGTATGCTCACCAGACAGACTCAGCATGAACCCTCGAATTGACGAAACCAGATGTCCGTTATCGAAAAGACTAGTCCGGGACGGGTAATAATTTCAAGCTGGTTTTCCAGTGATGTAAGCGTGTCTCGCAAAGGACTTGTCTGAGTAGAATGTACCAATTCGAGAGATGATCATTGAATATGACCGGGACGGGTAATAATTTCAAGCTAGTCTAACTAGTGATGTAAGCGTGTCTCGCGAAGGTCATGTTCATTGAAAATCGATCAATTCAAAAATGTGCGAACTCTACCCAACATGTGCAATTTTTGATTAAAATGCATGAGCACATGTGAAGGGGGAGTATTTCAAAATTATAAAACTCTCAAAGTGCTAACTAAATGTATTTATTCATAAACACTTTGAGAGATTTTTCAAAAGGTTTTATGGCAAATCTAGGATAGTCATGGTGTTATAAGGTGACTAAGGTTAGGGAAAACCGTCCTATGATCCGCCAGAGCCGGAGGGATCTACCCAAGGACAATTCCAATAGATTAGAATTAGAAGTCCTTAGGTAAGATTGAAAAAAAGGGAGTATAATGAGAAAGGGAAAGAAAGGGTTGAAGAATTAAAAAGAAAAGTTGAATGAAAGGGTGAAAAGAAATAGCCCTCCATGAAAACTTAGGGCAGAAACCGGGTCAATACATCTGCTATCGGTATTCACTAAGGTGATACTGATATTGAAGACAAGACGTCATGGACCCAGTGACACGCTGCACCACCCCTCCTAGCCACTCAGATATCTCTTAAAAGATATTTGTTTCATTTCTCACGGAGAACACTGCATAATCTATCGGCCTCTCACTCCGAGATGTGCAGATATTGAAAAGGTAGCACTCTACTCCATGCCTCCGACGACTAAAAACCAAAACGCACATTATAGAGTCTAGAGCCATGAGATTCATCAAAATATCTCGTTAGGAACACTTCCATATGAATACCCTTGTGTTCACCAAAAAGGACACAAGGTGTAAAAGAGTCTTAATGAGATCCAAGGATCTTGCCAAGTTTTATCATGATGGTTACGTGCTTCAAACGATCTACAGTCGTAGGGTGATCTCTAGCGACTCACTGAATCGTGGGTGCACTTTGGTGTGTCCGTGTAAGCCCTCTCGGGGGTATCCGGTTCAAAACGGCCTGGGGGAGATTAGAGAAAGTCTACACACTATGCTGTTGACGATCTCGAAGTCCTAACCCATAAGCGCTGGATGATTATTACTAACAGTTTTATGCAGCTACCCTAAACATCCATTAACCATCATCCCATTCATCAATCATCTTCACCTCATCATACTCATACTTATGAAGAACATTCCTCATCAAAGCTCAAGTGTTAAAAGTTCAAGACAAGGAGATCAAGTTAACGACCAAGTGTAACAACAAAGTCAAGAGGCTAATCAAGATGTCAAGGACAAGTTCATATGTCATATGATGAAAGATTATGAGGAGATTGTTAGCATAAGGAGAAGAGGTATGAGTATGTTGGAGGACACGACGCATCATCACGAGAAGATTTTGATCAAGGCAAGAACATCCACCAAAGGACGATTACTTTGAAGATCACTGTGCATGAAGGAACATTGATTGAAGACAATTCTACAACGACACACAATGATAAAGACGTTGAAGACAAAAGACCATTCACCAGTGCATTATTGAAATGACCATCCCTTAGGGGGAGATTGTTAGCTTTTATATTTTTTAGAAAGTGATGGTCATTCCTATGTATTGTAAATAGTGCGTCGAGTAGGATTATTCATGTATTGTAAGGGTTGTGTTGGACTTTGATTATAAAAGTTTAAGAAAGACACCAAAAGCCCAAGTCCAACACAAGCCCACCTCAAGGCCATTTAGGGCAACAATGGCCGGTCACCTCCTATAAATACACACACTCTCCACCATATTTTGTGTGCCTCTAAGTCTAGTATAGGTGAGAGTGTTTTTGTGTGTTTTATTACTTTGTGTATTGTTCTCTTATGGCTTATGAATCATTCGACTAGAGTTTTATTCACACACATCATTTCTTATTCATCTTTACTATTCTTCTTTTATTCTTAGAGTGTCACACGTTAAGTAGTAGTTGTTATTTATAGCTTTAGCTTGTTGTTTAAGGTTCGGTTTTATTAGTGGTTATCAAGTGGATCAAGTGCCAGCCTTGATGTATTTAGAAAAGTGGGTCTGGTACTTCTCTGGCTCATCTTCATTCAAAGCGTGTTTTACATTCATGAAAATTATTAGAAAATGATGATAGAACATAGCCTGCAAAATATTACTCCATCCGACTATAGATACTTAGAATAAATAATGTTCACAGATTGTTCTCACCTTCATGTAAGCAGTGACGTGCCCTCCATAGATGTACTTGCGATGAACATCAGCATCAAGGCTCTTTCTGTCCTTGCTGAAACCAGCAAACCTCTTTTCACTGTGAGGAATGTCAAGTCCACTATCCAAAGCTCCCTGTATCATTTAAAACATATCAATACACAAATGTATAACTCCCCAGGAATTTCAATTGCGCTCATACTATTTCGTTGGTGTGAGTGGTTGTTATTAAATGATTAACTACCACTACATCCTCTCCAGCCTTCTTAGCCTCGATCACTACAACTCTTCTAGGCTTAAAATGATGGTATTACATATATAATCTACAAAAAGAAAATTCAGTTGTGAATAAGGATCGATACCTTAGGTGTGATTACAGGGCTACGACCACAACCACGGCTGTCAACAGCATCCGATTAATAAAGATTTATTCCTTCTGTTTTGGTGAAAGTTTCAACTTTAAATGGTGCTTGTTACCTGCTGTACATAGACCAACTGCACAGCTACGGGTGCCAACTCAATCTCTATCTTATCATCAGCTAAATTTTCATCCATCAACGTCTCCTGACCGATTCTGTCAAGAATATATTATATCGTATGAGGATATCTTGCATTTTATGCACGTAGAGTAATGAAGGCACATTACAAAAATTAGAAACAACTACAGGTCTAAGAAAATTAACAATAGCAGGTCACAAAATAAAAGCATATCAGTGCATATGCAGATACAAAATTCATAAGAATGTAAAGAAATCATATAAGGTCTAAGAAAATTAACATGGCAGTGCATATGAAGTTTGAAAACTATATCCTCAAACATATACATATTTCGACTGAGAATAATCCTCTAATATAATTATGATTTGAACCGAATACGGAAACCAAATGACTAATGTTCAACCTGTTTAGCCCCAATAAAGATTGTCTCCCTAAATGAAAATGAGTGTATCGACTTTGACCTGTTACACAACCCGCCCCCCACCCCCCACCCTTTTTTTGCTCTAGCTGATCCTAAGAATGCAAGAAACCCATATACCTTATCCGAAATTACTGACATGTCCACATCAGGAGATTTTATTTCCTCCACGTGTGTAAAAACACACAGATGATGACCACATTAAACTTTATAACAGATGATCAGAAATATAGATGTTAAGTCGCAATGTAGTCTATACAAATGAATTGCCAATGAACCAAAACTACTCCATATATGGTTAAGGCATGGATACTCGAAAGTGTTAGTATTACCTTGCACGTTCTTAGAAGCTTCCTTGCTGATACCTAGTATTTTGTATGGGTCTCTTATATTGAATCTCAGAAACATGGTTGTAGTTAAAATAAAACTTTATAGTAAAGTTTGGATTCAATACGATGAAGCATCTGAACAACTCTTAGAGGATTTTACGATCATAATTAATTATGTTTGAAATACACTAATTATACGACTCACATCAAAAGAATATGCATTTCCAAAAGCATACCCTAAGAACAAACCCATCTTCGAAGGCCAAGAATTAACACTCCATTCTAAGCAAAATCCCTAGGAAGCATATCAGCACATGTACCATTAGTATAAAAATTTGGTCAAAATTTTAGATGTGATAGTTATTCATATGATGAAGATTTTATTTGACTGTTAACTTGTACCAAAAAAGCATACAACGACGTGAGTAGAATGCCAGTTTTAACAGGAAGTTCGCCAGACGCTAGCACCAAATATGGCTTGTTAACTTTGTCGATCTCGATATCTGAAAGTTGAATTATTCCTACGACATATAATTGGGCCAATAAAGTAAGATAATCTCCAATATATATAGTTGAACAATTACATCAAAAGCATCTAGCTAGTATACTATTTCGTTGGTGTGAGTGGTCGTTATTAAATGATTAATTACCACTACATCCTCTCCGGCCTTCTTAGCCTCGATCATCGGTATGTAAAGTTTATCCGGATTTCTGTAATGAATCTGCAAAGTGTCGTAAACTATTTTTCAGGCTTTCCATCTACCGAAACCGGAACTACAACTCTTCTAGGCTTAAAATGATGGTATTACATATATAATCTACAAAAAGAAAATTCAGTTGTGAATAAGGATCGATACCTTAGGTGTGATTATAGGGCTACGACCACAACCACGGCTGTCAACAGCATCCGATTAATAAAGATTTATTCCTTCTGTTTTGGTGAAAGTTTCAACTTTAAATGGTGCTTGTAACCATACAAAAGTAAGGATACAATGTTGTGTTTTAATATAAAAACAAAACTCACCTGCAGTTGTTAGGGTTTGTTTGTGGTGGCAGGTGGTGATTTTGAGGTGTGATGAATTGACATTAGGGTTTAAAGGATATAGGGTTGGTGAAGATTGACGTTTCAAAAATATAGGGTCGGTGATTTTGAGGTGTGATGAATTGAAATTAGGCTTTATCATTTTTGATTTGAAAACTGTAAAACAAATGTTGTGTTGATCCCGTGGTTGAGATGTTGTGTTAGTCTTTGAAACGGTCCTAGCTCGAACCCTATCAGCATCAGTTTTTAAAAGTTTAATCCGATTTTCATAGCATCCGCATTTTAGTTGATTAATAGTTGTTTAGGTGGCATAGTTTATGATTATGTGGCATTATTATGATTATGTGGCATTGAGGTGGCATTTATGTTGCATTATCTACGTGTAACGCCTCCTGTTATATATAATGTAGAGATATATATATATATACGACATAACTCTTTTATCTGAGAACAAAATAAGACAATATTTAATTTAACTAATTTACATTTAGCAAAAAGATGACAGAGCAGAATACTATTCATTAGAAATATCTCCGTTCTGTTATATTTAATTTCCGTAAAACCCCTTCAAAGAATATGTAATTTTCATAAAACTCTCGTCTAATAAAACAGCAGATTTTGTAATTCACTCTCATAGTTTCATAACTAAATTCAAAATATCATTTTCCATCATATCCCTAACTATCAAATGCAAACATTAATACACTATAAACGTGTCATCTTCATAAGACAAGGTTTAACTGATTTACGTTTGGCAAAAATATAACGAAGCGCGATACAATTCACTAGAAATAGCTCTGTTCGGTTATATTTAACTTTCATTAAACCCCTTCAAAGAATAAGTAATTTTCATAAAACCCTAACAGAAAAATAGCTTTTATAAACCATTCTTATAGTTTTGAAACTAAATTCAAAATGTCATTTTTCATCCCCAACTATCAAATATAAACAAAACACTATAAAAGTGTCATCTTAATTAAACAAATAACTTGTTAAAAAAAATTCAACAAATAACAAAAAGAGATTTAAATATTTACATTCCAAAAACATTATCTAGCTAAAAAGATTTTCGAAATATATTTGATTAGTAAGGACGGAGGATTATAAGGGCATGGTGGAGTCATGGCCCCCCTAATATTTTGTCTTATTAGTATAAGTTTTATTCTTTTTTTACTTTACAAATGTACCTTTTACAAAATTATAAAACTTATATATACGTCGGTGTTTTCGGTTTTGTATATACAAAACTGTAAAACTTGTATCATCGATGTTTACGAAAACTACTTCTATGTCACAATGAAGACGGCCCCCACCCCCCCCCCCCCCCCCAAATATTTGGTTCCAGCTCTGTGACTGATGGTTAGGATGAGCCTAATATTCTTTGTAAATCATAGTTTGCTGAGCATACAACTTTACACGGGCTCCACTCTAAAATTGATTGGTAAAAAAAAAAAATGTTTTAAGTGACTAAAACATAAGAAGCATATTCAGAAATATTCAGCCGCAAAGCGTAAGTTACCGTATGCTCATTACAAGCATTTGAAACAAAGACATAATTTCAACTATATTATTCTGAAAATTCAAATGCTAAATAAGAAATTTTCATATTGTTACAATAACATACTGTTGTTCGGGATTCAAGGATAAACTTCAATTACAGATTGATAGGCTCGGATATGTTTTACAGTACAACGAGTAAATCCAGCTTCGGTGAACACATTCGACCATTCTTTCAGTGTTCGCTCTTTTCCTTTACTTGTATGAGCCATCATGACCATGTCGAGCATCAATACGACATCTTTAAACTCATGGTCTTCCTGTCCTACAACCGCATCTACGATAATTACCTTACCCGTTTCTTGAGGAATAGCCTCTTTGCATTTTCTTAGTATTTCAATGCATTCTTCATCACCCCAGTCGTGCAATACTTTCTAAAATTTTAGAGAAAAAAAGATAGTTAAAATTGTTAAAATATAGACATACAAGAAAAAGGAAGGTGATGTATTACTATAGACTTATAGAGTATAGCTAGATAAGGTATATTATTAACTTACACTCTGTTCTCAAGATTTGGCTAGGAGGTAAATGGAAGTAAATGAAAAAAATTCATGTTCTCAAGATTTGGCTAGGAGGTAAATGCAAGTAAAGGGAAGTAAAAGGAAGTAAAGTCCTTTGTTTTTTTCTTGTCAAACTTTCAGGCCATAATTGGGCTGCAAGTGAAGTAAAGTGAGTGGGTCCCATTATTAAATAATATTTGTGACAAAAATGCCCCTCACCAATTTGTATTTATTGTATATGTACAAGGGTATTATAGTAAAAATATAAAAAGTGACAACATTTCTTTACTTTACCTTTCTTTCACTCCAAACTTAAGAACACAATTATTTTCATAACTTCCATTTCATTTACTTCCATTTCTTTACTTCCATTTCATTTACTTCCATTTCCCTCTAAAATCTTACTTGAGAACAGAGTGATATTATTAACTTAGAATAGTGTGTTTTAACTTGTGTGACAGCATAGATATTGTTAGGAGATATTGCTAGGACTTTGTTGGGTAATGTTAGTTTTGTTGTTTGGTTTTTGGGTCTTTTTTCTTTTAATTGTCTTGATTATTTAAGGGGATGCCTTGTTTTGTATTTTTGTTCATTGTGTTTTGTATAAAAGTTGCCTTTCAAAAAAAAAAAAAAAAAAAAAAAAAAAGTGTTTTAACAGTGATATTTTATTCAACACAAAACTAAGGTCATCCACAATGCATTATGATAGATGCTTTTAATGTCAGAAAAAGAGGTGACATGGCAAGTAAAATTATTTAATGATCCATTGTAGAACTCCACGTAAGCCGCATTTAGAATAGTCGTTCTTACAGTTTTGAACATGCATTATACCTAAAAAATTGTCCTTGGTGGGCCACACCACTATAAAAGAATACCACAAAAATGTCCTTTTGTTATATCGTTCACTGTGATGCTACTTTTATTTTACATTTTTAAGTTATTATATATTTTAAAAATAGTGATGTGTAAAGTCATTAAATAATGTAATAGTTCAATGGATTTTGGGTGTTTTAAACAAATATACAAGTTGTTGATGTGGCGGTGACGTGTGAGTGTACTAATTCTGTATTACACCATGCATGGACAAAAGGCTAGAATATACGGTTACAAGTTACAAGAGGTTTAATTAAACAATATGAAATACGAACATAAGGCCATTAAACCTAATTAGGAATCGATTGTTTAATTTACATCCATTGGAGAGCCATGAGTAAGAAAAAGTCTTAAATTCTTCCTATACCATACTCCCTCCGTCTCAATTTAATTGTCCATATTTTCTTTTATGGATGTCTCAAATTAATTGTCCATTTTTCTTATTTAGTAAAAACTAGTAAATCTAGTAGAGGAATATTCTATTTTAGTGGTTGAAAATTAAAGTGGCCCCACTTTTATTAAACTTTGTGTTTTTTCTCTCATGACAAATAAATTGAGACGGAGGGAGTCTTTCTATACTATATATTCTATCCTTCCAATAGAAACTCAGAATAATATTTGTCATATTGAGATTTCACTCAGACATGCATGAGAAAAAATTTACAAGTTTAAGTGATTGTGTATGAATTTGAGACAAATGTGTTTATGTAAAAAAGAAATGGAATAAAAAGATGTTTTTATTAAACGATAGAATAATAGGTTTTTTTTTTTTTTTTTTTTTTTTTTTTTTTCATTTTTTATATATAGAAAACTCTAAAAACACTCTGCATGAATATACTAACCATCATATAAACTGCATCAGCTATTGGAATAAGATCAAACATATCGCCACCAACGTGTTCCACGCCTTTGCTTACAGGAGCCACCGACACCACATGAGGAAGATCAAAGTTAATCCCTTTGATCCATGGACAACCTTCCACAATCAAATGTAAAGCCGTCCCATCACCACCACCAACATCGACCACCGTTTTGAGCCCCTCAAACACCTCAGGACAACCTTCTAATACCGCTCCTACAGCCACGCGAGCATCACACGCCATTGCATCATCAATAAGCTTACTATAGCTAGGATTCGCGGCCGCGAATCCCCATACATCATCACCATGGGCCGCGCCAAAAGGCGCGTCCTCATTGCTCAAAACCCTGGCACTTAGCTTGTGCCAAGGAGCCAACATGACTGGGCTACTTTCTAATAGGATCAAATCCGCCATGCTATACTTGCTTTGCCTTGTTAGAAGGCGAGATAAAGGGGTTGGAGCGTATCCAACAGATGTTTCAGATACAGGTTTTTCTTGAAATATCTTGTATTGGATCAAGAACCTCATGATCCGATACAAAGAAAACGATGAACACCCCAGCTTTGACGCTAGCTCACCTAGAGTCACTGGGATTTCATGGTTTTCGAGGATATCAGGTATCCCAAGCTCAATGGCACACTTGATCACAGCCATGGGAGTGAAACCAAGAATATATTTCCATATTTCTTGCTGTGCTGCTTCATCTTCTTTGCACATAGTTTTCTCTAATTGACGCATTGTATTCATTTTTTATTTTTTTTTTCAAATTTGAATGCATAAGTGTAAGAGTATATAGTAGGGTTCCTTTAAATAGAGTAAAGCTTGCATGCTTTGTGCTTTTATTTTATTTTACGATAAAAACATGTTACAATCTTTATTATTATCTTTATTACAATAAAAACATGTTACACGAAGTTTACAAGTAATTTAAATCAAATTTATTTTATAATTTTGTAACACTGACATTACACGTATGAGAGGCTCAGACTATAAACAACTATTAATAATATTTTAGCTAAATTTGTTGAGTGTGTACTTATAAATCATGTTTTCATTATAATATATATACTCTCGTGCATCTACAGATTTTTAATATTACAATTAAATTTTTATTGTTATCTATTTTCATGTTTTTAACCCGTGTACGCAAAGGTTATTAAACGCGGATTAGCTTTGGGCAATGACTATAACTAATAATAATATTTCAACTAGATTTGCTCGGATTTGAAAATATGATCAAGTAGTCTTATTATTTAAATAGTTTAATTGATATTTTAACATAATTCAAATTCATTGAATATAACTTTTTATATATGTTATATTTAATTCGTGCATACACTAAAAACATGTAGGCATACGTCGATGGTGTTTTAAGTATTACACTCAATTTAATGATGGTGGTGGTGGTGGTGGTGGTGTTGATGATAGTAGTAGTAGTTGTTTTTAAAAAAGGTTTTAAATATATGGGGATTTTTTATAAATATATAAGTATTTTATTAGAAATTATGGAAATTGAGGAGTTTACACTTTGATTCATAAAATCATATTTAAGATCAACCTCTTTTTAAAAGTTTTAGGTTTGATTGTAAATTCCAATAACCAATCAGAATATAACGTGTATTTACACTTGAGACTGAAGTTTAAGAAAAAAATAATAATAAAAAAAATAATAAAAATAAACAAAACTCAAAAGGTCTTCTTTTTTTCCCCACCAAATTTTTCTAAAATTTGACTAAGATAATTCAATTTTGTCTTTTAATAGTCAATAAGAGAGACATATTTTGCAATTAAGCTCTTTTATTGTTCGATTGAAAAATCATAGGTTAATGGAGGTTTATGAATTTAATTAACATGCGCTTTCTAGGGTATAAAGAAATCGAAAGTTTAGGTTCAGTTAATATATTTTTTTTAACGGCAATTTTTTAAAACACATTAGCAAAAAGCTAGTGAGAAAAAAATGCTACAATATTTTTGAACAAGCTAAGATTTGATCGTTAATCCAATCAATCCAATTTGCTATAAAACTCTTATTTTTATGAAGAATCCAAACATGTGATAGAATTTTTACTTCATCAACAAGATTGTTCTTTCTATGTGGTTTAAGATCAAAGCATACTTGATTCTGGTATTCCAAGTAATCCAATTTGTGTATTGAACTACTGCATCAAACCATAGTTTCCCAGGTTGAACATTACCAAATCGCTTCGTTCAAAGGCGGAGCCACGTTTGGACCAATGAGGGCACTGGCCCCCTCACAATTTGGAATGTTATGCACAAAAATTGACTATTTTGGTTCATTATATTGATTTAATATAGGATTTTACTACTTTGGCCCTCCTAAATGACTTTATGTACATTTGGCCCTAAAAAAATCGTTGTAGCTCTGCCACTGGCTTCGTTTAATCAGACTCGACAGACACTTTAGATATTCCTTCAAACCCCACCTTCTTTTAACCATGGACCATAAACTGGATGCAATCGTACAATCTACCAAAAGATCATGCGTGTCATCTAACGCTTGATCACAAAGTGAACATTTATCCGAATAAATATCAATATCAATATCAATATCAATATCAATATCACGTACTCCATTTAATGTTTAAACTCAAAAGATGCTTTTTTAAACTAATGATGGACTTACACGTACTTGGAGGTAGTCTATTGAAACGTGTTATTTTCGTTAGCCAAAGTAACTTTTAGGATTGGTTAGTGTTAATCACATGGAAGATATCATTAGGAGATCCAACTTGATGATATGGAATATGTACATAGGTAGGATCTCTAACAAAAGCCTAAAACCAAATAGGCAATCGATTGCTATAAAATTTCAGAAATTTTTTAATCAGCGAAAAACTTCACAATCTAGATTAAGTGACACCTTTTCCCTTAGTTGGATCACGAATCCATCTATAGCTTGTCACCGAGCATATTTATGATTTCTTACAAAGACAAATTCCAAAAAACTTGGCTACATTAATATAGGGTTTGGTGGAATATTAGAATCATAAAACTATAAACTAATAATCACATAACATCAAAGACACGCAGCGGAATATACAAGATCATATACACGTAATTAATTAACTAAATTTAAATAGATGCGTACCTTTTTTATTCCTAGCAAGAACAAGGAATCGTGCACTCCAAGAACAAGGTATAAACCCTAATTAGGGTTTAATGGGGATCGACCTATAGTTAGTCGAATAGTGAAAAAATCAACAAGCTAAAGCAAGCTTGTACTCCGTTCTTGTACACACGTAATACTAGCGTTTCAATGGGAAAAGCTAGGTTCTATGTTCACAAACAAAACCCTATCTTGTGTTGAAGCAAAATCAAAAATCCCTAGGTGATAGGGGATGATTTCCGATCGGCAACAAGGGAGGAAAAGGAGAAGAGAATTAGGGTTTTACTTGGAACAAGATTAGGGATTAATGAACACAATGGGATTGTATTTATAGGCACCCAATGTCTTGCTCCCCACTCCAAGAAATCGACCAAATTAACCCTAGGGGAGGGTATTCGGCCGACCTTCAAGATTAGGAAGGATTCTAGATCCTTCTTGATCCCTATTTTCATCCTTAGTCCTTGTAGTTAATATTTAACGTCCGTTAAACCAACTCCGTTAAATACTAACGACCGTTAAGTGATTGTTTGTGAAATGAATAAATAAATCATAAAACTATATTTAATTATTCAAACCATTGAGACTCTTACGTATTGTGTGCAATCCCGAAGTCTCGTGTTCGAAACTGGACATACGAATATTAATTATTATCTATAAACTCTAACAGGGTTTTATTACTGAATTTAGGTTACACGTAATTAAATAATATTATCATATTAATATGCGAAAACAATTTTACTAAAAACCCTAGTCGCGGATCCATGCATACGTACAAAGAAGATCAAGGTATCCACCGGTACTGGTCATGTTTGAAAACTACTAGATGGTTCAAGTCGTAGCGCAGGTAATCCCGTATCACCAAACCGATCGCACAGTTAGGGATTGGAAACCCTAACTACGATCGACTAAGGGTTTGGGTAAACCCTAAGTCAAAATTTAACTTAGGTCGATTTGAGGTTTCGATCGGTCGACGAATGGGAGAGGGGGAGAGGGTTTAGGGTTGTGTGTTGGTTTGTGAATGTATGTGAAACAAGAAGAGATGCCTTTGTTTATATAGGCTTCCAATCCTCGTCCTATAAGGATTCTCTCAAGTTTCACTTAAACCCTTATTCTATCACTTTGTTTACACTTTAAGTTATAAACTTTGTCTATCACTTTTGTAACCACTGCGAAAATCCCACACTAGCTTACACTATCTCCTAGAATACTAATCATTTTCTACGTGTAAATTTTTTTTTATCTGGGCATAATTATTATCTTATGTGACGTAACTCACACCCTGATAAACGTGCTCGCGTGCAACCCAACCTAAATCTATTTAATGTTTATCTATATAAACATTTTCCTATGTCAAGTATAATACTTTAAAAATTACCATTTACCACTTTACGTTAATTCGATAATATACGTTTATAACTGAACATATCATATCTGACAAAAGTATTTATGAAACCATGAATTCATCACAATACCAAATAAGAATAGCTAAACCCTACAACATAAAAGTACAATACATCTAAGCTAATGTACAAGTTACCAAAACAACAGAAACCCTAATTCTATTTTAGTTCCTGATAAAACCCTAATTTCACATAAAAATTATAGAAAATTAGGAAATAATTAAAATTATGATTTTCTTATTTTTCTAACATTAGTACAAGTCCTATAAGCTTAGAGTACAACTTGCTAAAGCACAAAACCTATTTTTTTCTATATAAATAGAAATCGATACACTTTAAATTAGGTCATATAAGTTCAAAATTCATTTCTAACCAAACCTTGAACCTAGAAACCTTAATTCTACCTTAAACCTTAGTTTACAAATCAACAAAGCCCTAGGTACAACACCCTTATGCATAATTCGATCCAAACCAACTTAGTTACCTATCCTAGTTTAATCCTAACCCTAAACTAACTAACTCTATCTCCTTCCTTCAACCTTAAGCATCCATAGGAGTGAACCATAAGAGAACACATCTCCCTCTTCTAGAAATAGGCATATGTGTATGATTCATACACTTACACATCCCCTCTTTCCCTCTAGCCATATGTGTCGACCAAATTCACCACACACCTCACCAACACCTCCTTCTTACACCTCAATAGGACATACTAGAAACCCTAATTCATTGCTATATATAGAACACAACATGAAACCCTAATCTACCCCATAACCATTCGAACCAAACCAAATAACACCAAACCATTACACTACTGATCCCACTAGCCTAAATTAAGTCCAAATAAACCTAAGAAGGCATTAGAATAAGGCTAGAACCCAGGAGAACTCAATTCGATCCATTTCACAAAAATCTTGCTCTAGTCGACCAAACCAAGTAAGGTATACCTATGACCCTTTTCATTTACTCTTTCATATATATTTTGAGTCTAATAACATCATATAACATGTCTTAAAAGTTACTATAGCCCAGAATTAACAATAACTGTTAGCATTTAATTTATGCTACTTTGAAGTGATAGTCATTTGGCAATTAGAATAAATGTGTCATGTATAATAAGTTGTAAGTAAAGTGGGCTTGTAGCATTAGAGCTAGTAGGGTGTCATTTGTTTAAGTGTAATGTATATACAAAGCCCACTACATAGTCCATTTCCAAAGCTCATCCAAGCCCATGGATGTGGCTGTGAATCACATATCAACGCCACACACACACTCTTGCTAGGTGTGCCTCATTATTGTTAAAGAAAAAGAGTGTGTGTGTGTGCAAAGGTTCCATCCAAGTCTTTGTATTATTTCTTTCACTTTGAAGCTAATATACATTTGACTTGAAATTATACCATACGATCCACATACTCTTCTTGTTCCTTATTGTGTTTGTGAGTCATCATCTAGTTTGTGTTTGTGTGATAAAGAGGGAGCTCGGTTCATCTTCTTCAAGGTAAAGTCGAGCTACAACAAGTGGTTTCAAGAGCCTAGCTTTAAGGTAGGAGTATCCTTATTATTTTTGCTTGACCCTAAAGATTAAAACAAACTTTGTTATTTTTCTTTCATTAGAAAAGTTACAAATTGTGTTTTTATTCTTTTCGATCCACAAAAATTAAGGATAAAGTGTGTTTGTTAGAAGTGGGCTGTGAAAACTTTGGTAAAAAGTTTAGTATTTGTGGTGTTCTTGGTTTACAGATCGTGAATAATCATCAAAACTTTGTAAAAGTTTGTTGTTGATTATTTTAATAAAAGGGTTGAATTATTGAAGTTTGTGTCAAGGTTAGTGAAAAGTGGCAGAGAAGCATGGGAAGTGAGAAAAAAGGACAATAGTTGGTAAAAAGTTGCAGAGTTTTGCATTTCAGAAAGTCAAAGGTGTCTAGGAATTGATTTTCTCTCGAAATTGCGTCATTTCTCTCGGAATTGCATATTTTCTCGCAATTGGCACTTTCTCTCACAATTGCTGTTGTTCTTTCGCAATTGTGCTGCTCTATCGCAATTCATACTGCTGTCTTGCAATTGCTCTATCGCAATTCATACTGTTGTCTCGCAATTGCTCTATCGCAATTCAAGTGTTTTCTCGCATTTCAGTTTCGCAATTGGTGCTGTTTTATCGAAATTGGTCTCGCAATTCACATTTAGTCTCGCAATTGAAGCAATTTTCGGAATTGGCAACTTCAGTCCTTGTACTTTCAGCTGAATTAGAAGATCTTTCGGATTTGTCACTTCAGGCCCTCGCAATTGTGATTGAACAACTTCAAAGTTAAATAACTTTTAAGGATTTGATTCGAACGTAATTTCGTCAACTCGAAAGTGAACTCGGTATTTTTACTCTTGTATAAGAGTGTAAAATACTTCGACAAACGGTTATCTACCCTCTTGTATAAGAGTGTTAGATTTTATATAAATTACCAATTTATATAAATTAGATATATTTCTATCTAAATTGATATTTAGCCATAATTTGTATAAATTTTGGTCAAATTGAAATTTCTATAGAAATTGTCAAGTTTATCTAAATTGTAATTTACATAACTTTTGTCGAAATTGTAAACTTTTGACTTTGTCTTAATTATACTCTAATCAAATTTTGTAACTTTATTTAAATTTGTTTCGTTCAACCAATCCTACAACTTCATCGATCATCAACAACAAACCAAGGCTTCACAACAACATCAACCAAGTTCAACCGTCAACAACAACGTCTCCTACTTTGTTGCAAAGATCCTAAATCCACTTTATCATACACAATATTTTAAAGATGACTACGCAACAAGACATACATGCCGCAGATTCAGAAAACCGACCTCCAATGTTGGAAAAAGGTGGTTACCTTCCATGGACGAGTCGTATGCTTTGATATATGAGATCTAAACCTAATGGACAAGGTATAACTCTTGGTTAACTCAGTCAAAAAAGGTCCATTCCAGCCTTGTGAGATTGAAGAAACAGCTGGAAATCCTACTGCAACACCTCCCGTCGCACCAACGTACAAAATCCAAGAGGAATCGGATTACACTGAAGCAGATTGGAAGCAAATTGAAGCTGATCACTTAGCAATGAATCTAATCCAACTCGGTCTACCACAAGAAATATTTTGTGCTGTAGATAGCTGTGAAACTGCCAAAGAAATGTGGGATCGAGTTAGACGTCTTTGTCATGGTACAGAAATTGGCATTAAAGAAATGGAAAACAAGCTTCTGACTGAATGGGAGAAGTTCACAGCAACACCAGCTGAACAGATTGAATCTTACTATACACGGTTTTGTACTCTAATGAATGAGTTGATCAGAAACAATTTGGCACCTAAACAAATTGTTCAAAACATCAAGTTCATCAATAACCTTCCAGAGGAATGGGGACGATATGTCACTATTGTCAACCAAACTAAGAATCTTCACGATGTGAACTACGATCAACTCTATGACTTTCTCAAACAAAACCAAGCAGAGGCAAATGAAGTCAGAAAAGAAAAACTTGCAAAGCAACAAGATCCTCTTGCACTCATAGTCCAATCACCTACACCCGCAACGGTCAACGCACAACCATCATCATCATCATCATCCACTCAGCAATTCATGCAACAACAGTATATTTCACAATCACCATTCTACCCACAACAACAACATGTAATCCCACAACAACAATACCCACAACACCCAGATCAAGACGATCAGGATGAGTCAACTGCTGCTTTGACTCAAGCTTTTGCTTACCTATCAAAAGCATTCCAAGGACGTTACTCCACACCCACCAACAACAATCAACGAATCTCATCGAACACTCGTAACAAGCAGATTGCACAGCCGAGTTTCAACATGGGTCAGCAAGGACAGATGGTTGGGGGATATGGGAATCAACAGGGATATGCTCCAAGATTTTAGATGGGTAATCAGAATGCAGGGCAGTATGTTGGTAATCAGATGGGTCAGTTTGTAGGGAATCAGATGGGTACAGCTGTTGGTAATCAAAGGGTACAGAATGCTGGGAATCAGTTTGGGAATGTTGCTCAGGGAGCTGGGAATAGAAATCAGGGGAATGTGATGAAGTGCTTCAACTGTCAGGGTATTGGTCATATGGCTAGGAACTGTCCAGACAAGCCGAATAAAAGGGATTCAGCGTATTTGCAGAAAGCATTAATGTTGGCAAACAAGAAAACGGCTGGGCTTCAGTTGAGTGCAGAAGAGAATGACTTCATGGCTATTATGGACAATTCAGAAGACCAAGAGGACATCGATGCAAACTGCATTTTTATGGCAAATCTCCAGGAGGCAAAGTACGACACAGACTCAGAAGCACCTCCTGCTTTTGACACTAATGCGGTTTCTGAGGTACAACCATATGCTACATGTCACAATAATGAAATGTTTGATATGTCACCTCAAAATGAACAGCATCCTGAGACTCCTAATCTCATTTATGATACATACATGGACGAACCAAGTTGTAGTAATACTAATTTGGTAACTCCAGATATGGATCCTAATGAAGAATTCGAGTCACAGCATACTGATAATGATGAGGAAACACGTGCTATGTTTGAATCATTATTGCAAAATTGTAGTGTTGAAATAGAAAAGGTCAAAAAGGTCAATCGCGATGTTAAGGCCGTGAATGAAAAATTGACCACTGAGCTTGAGAGGTATAAGGTGAATGAAAGAGCTTATGATTTTCATAACAAAAAACAGTCAGAACTTGAGGTTAGATTAAAAGATTCTGAGTTAAGAGAGAAACGTTTACAAATCAAATTTGACACTTTAAATGTTAATTTGAATAACCAAATTAAATCTCTAAACAAGGAAATTTCTGAACTAACCAACCAGCTTTCAAAACAAAAATCAACTTATTCCAATCTTGAAAAAGAAAAGAAGGAGTTGAATGAAAGGTTTTCAAAACGTGAAAAGGATCTTCTTAAAGAGATCAATGACAAAAAGGAAACCATTAGAAAGTTGGAAGATTTACTTGTAAAAATGGGTCATTCTGCACAAACGATTAATTTGTTAATAAATGATAAAAACCCTATTTTACATACATTAAAGAAAACGGCTATCGGTTGTGAAAACCCTTATTATCTCAAGAAAGCTCAGAGTGTTCAGAATGTGTTATATGATGGTAGTGTGCTAAATGATAAACATGATCCTATAGAGGTTCATGATTCTGATGAAACGATCGAGCTTGCTCAGAAGAGTAGAATTAAAATGAGACAAATAAACCCAGAAATAAAACCCATTGACTATAATGAAGCAAACAAACTTGCTGGGGTTCATCTTGTTAAAAAGAAGTCACCTCTGTTTTTTCAAAAACCAGTGGTTTTCACCAGACAAAAAGCTGTTTCAAAACATCTGCCTAACATCGAACAAATGGCATCTAAAAACACTTATGATACAAGTGCAGCTAGACTATATTTGGTTGATCTTAAGCAGAGAATTGAGAAACTTCAACGTATTGTGGATTCCAAAATTAACAATAAAAAGTTTGAATGGTTTCCGGGTGTTCAGGTTGAACTGAAAAAGATTTTTGAAAAGGAAATTAATCCACATGTTGCTGCAATCTATGCAGTTGTTCAAAATGTGGAAAATAATCGTTTGAAAGAGTCAGCAGAATTTGTTAAGGATCACAAATCCTTAGTGAAGGAAGCTAATGAATACTTGGAACACATAAAAGTTTTGGAAAAGCAAAATGACTCTCTCTCCTTCGAAGCTCTATCGACTGATATCATGTCCATTATTTACCAAACATATTCTGTTGAGGATGATGAAACACTTCGAGCTGAGACTTCTCAAATTGTTGAAAAATATGAAAAGGTGCTTTTGAAACTTGAAAAACAAAATTGCACATATTTTAAACAACTTGATACAAAAAAGGAAGAATGCAAGTATGACAAATTGTCGTATGAGCGCTCTTACAAAAATATGCAAGATCAAATTAATCTTTTGAAGTCTCAACTCGAAAGTCAAAAAGGAAAGGGTGAGGAAACTACGGGTATTGCACCATCAACCCCCTTGCCTAGTGAGAAACAAAAAGAGAAAGCAGTTGTCCAAACATCAAAAGTACTAGCACCTGGCCTTTATAGGATTAGTCCCACTACTGCGTCTGCCTCTACATCTAAAACATATAGGGCGATAGACAAAAGTAAGAAAGATAATCCAAATGAGTCTAGGAATGCTACCACCACATCTAAGGACAACAACAAAAATTCTAATGAATGTGCCTTACCTTCTACAGGAATAGAAAGCATCTCTAGGAGCAAAAGACAGTCTAGGAGCAATAACAAGAAACCTAGTGTCTCGCCTGTTTCTGAGAGTGCATGCAAGAAAGTAGAAGAACACCATAGGAATTTACCGCTTTCCAAGAAGAAACATGTATCAACTACTTGTAATGATAAGACTCCTGTTTCTAATGCATGTAATGATTCTGATTGTTTAATGCAAGAGAAAACTTTGTCTGTAAATGCGTGTGATGATAATGTTTCTAATGATGTGAATGATAAGCCTGAACAGAAAGATGTTCCTACACGAACTAGTGCTAAGACTAGATACCTTAACAGTCTCATTGCTGTATCTAGGACCATATCTAGTACTCTATTGCCTAGGGACTATCTTAAGCTTTGTGTATGGAAACCAACGGGTAGAAAGTTTACACGTAAGATTGGCAAACAAAAAGTTGTTCCCTTAGAACAAAATTAAACCATCTTTGTGTATGTGGTTCATGTGTTACCCCTAACCCATGGAACCAAATGTAATACGGTTTCCAAATGCAAGTGTTTTCTGTTTATGGCAGGTCATCGAGATTTGTCTTTGGATCGTAGACTCGGGATGCTCCAAGCACATGACCGGGAATCTGAAGCTGCTAATCAACTTTGTATGGCAGTTCATGGGGACTGTAAGGTTTGGGAATGATCATGTTGCAGCTATTCTGGGTTATGGTGATCTTCGTTTTGGGAATTATTTGATCACTCGGGTTTACTATGTCGAAGGGTTGGGATACAATCTGTTCTCTGTTGGGCAGTTTTGTGATGCTGATTTAGAGGTTGCTTTTATGAGAAACACTTGTTTTGTTAGAAATTTGGTTGGAGATGATCTCTTAATTGGGAATCGTGGCACCAATCTCTATGCAATTGACATAAACCAAATGGCCTCTTCATCACCTATTTGTCTCATGACCAGGGCAGGCGAAACAAAATCCTGGTTGTGGCATAGACGGTTGTCCCATCTTAACTTTGACACGATCAACAAGCTTGCCAAAGACAACATCGTCTCCGGTCTTCCAAAATTAAACTACACCAAAGAACACCTATGTCCATCATGTGAGCAAGGAAAGAGCAAAAGATCAACATTCAAACCTAAACCCGTACCTAGTTCGGTTGATAGGTTGCATTTGTTGCATATGGACTTATGTGGCCCGATGAGAGTTCAAAGCTGATGCGTGGTTTTGCGACCTTACAACAGGTTTTACCTCTCGAGGGATCTCAAGAGGCTTGCAATCCCCACCAGGCAGTGTACCTGACCGATGTAGTATAGTGTAGTGGCAAGTACCGGGGGATTGATCGTTCTCTAGAGGAATAGTGTCGTTAGGATTGAAAAACTACTCTAATAGGTCTAAGGGTGAGGGAATATTCTTTTTGTATTTTTTATATTTTTATGAAAGCAAGTAAAATCTCGGGTTTGAAGGAGTGGGCGAAATTAGTTGCTAGTCAACTAACCCAAATAACTACAAATGCAAATAAAATAAAATAACTGAAAATAAAAAGGTTGTGGAACTTATGTGGAGAGAAATGTGTTTACTTAGATTTCCTTACTCCCTAACTATCTTTTACCGGTTGATTAGTGTGTATTAATTGCGTGGATGACGGGTGTATTCCTTAATACCAATCGTGGGGTGGCGTACGTACTTCCCCAACTCTACAAGCTCCTACTTCACTCCTATGTCGAGCCGGCTAAGAAGCTCCTAACATGGGATCACTAGAATTCGCTCATGCATTAAATACAACCATAAAAACCTTAGTACGCATTGGTTCATGTTTCTTAAGACGTTCAAGCAAGTTACCGTATAGGAGGTTAGCCAGTTTTCTTAAGCCTAACATCGATAAACAATCATCCAATACAATTAATAACACACCAACAACCAATAATCAATAGTTAGGTTTCATTAGATCTAAGCAAACACAAGATAAATCTAGCCTAACATGTTAAATAAAAGACAAGAACAAGGTATAATCAAACAACACATAGACATATTGAATGATTAATTGATTACTTATCTTCAATTGAACATGGGAGATCCAAGGGTATAAAACCCTTAAAAATGGCAGAAAAATCGTCTTAGGGTTTCTCCTCACAAAGTTGCACACTAATGACTAAAAATTATGAAAGTATATATAGGAAAACAGATCTGACGGCGTCACGTTATAGAGCTTGACGCCGTCAACTCGCCGCGATTAGGGTTTCTTGATGGCCTTCTTGACGCCGTCCCCCTTTAATCTTCCAAAATCCTCTCTGGCTTATCAAGGCTTGACGACCTTCTTGACGCCGTCCCCCTTTAATCTTCCAAAATCCTCTCTGGCTTATCAAGGGTTGACGGCGTCACACTAGGGCTTGACGCCGTCACAGGTACTTTCCAGCAGATTTAGAGACTTTGTCGTTTTCTTCACTTTTATGCTCCAAAAACGTCCAAAATGCTTCCTTTTCCAGATTTCTTCTCCAAAGTACCTAAAATGACAAAAGGAACGATTTAGGGCAATATTTGATCAAATAAATACGATTTAGGGCTTAAATGACCCCCTAAAAGCGGTACACTTTTCGCTTCATCAAAAGCATAAATGGGAAAAAGTATATTCTTGTAATTGTTGACGACTATTCAAGATATACATGGGTAAAGTTCTTGAGATCAAAAGATGAAGCACCAAGCACCATCATCACCTTTCTGAAGCGGATTCAAGTTCTACTTCAAGCTCCAGTTAGGATAGTTCGAACGGATAATGGCACGGAATTTGTCAATCAGGAGTTAAGAACATTCTTTGAAGAAACTGGTATTACTCACCAGACATCAGCTGTTCGAACTCCACAGCAGAATGGGGTAGTTGAAAGAAGGAATCGAACCCTTGTAGAAGCTGCTCGCACTATGCTAATTTATTCCAGTGCTCCGTTATTCTTATGGGCTGATGCTGTTTCTACTGCTTGTTTTACTCAAAACCGATCCCTAATCCATCCAAGATTCAATAAAACCCCATATGAACTAATCAACAACCGAAAACCGGATATTTCTTATCTTCATGTATTTGGCGCTTTATGCTATCCAACAAATGACAGGGAAGATCTAGGAAAGTTGAAGGCTAAGGGTGATATTGGAATCTTCATTGGTTATTCTGAAAACTCGAGGGCATTCAGGGTGTATAACAGGAGAACGAAAAAGATCATGGAGACGATGAATGTGAAGTTTGATGAAATTTCACAAATGGCTTCTGAGAGACTCGCTCTAGAACCCGCGCTTAACCCGATGACTTCCGGACATATCAGTTCGGGACTCGCACCTCAAGGAGCTCAATCAATTCATGACGAACAACCCACAACTCAAGAACTGGATAATTTCTTCGAGTTCATGTACGATGAATACTATGGTGGCGCTTCGAAAAATGAATCTAACCAACATTCCGCTGCATCCACTCAACATCAACAACCACCACCACCTCCACCAAATCCAGATGCATCCACAACATTCGAAGCTAGCGCACCAACTCCCTCAACATCAACATCATCTACATTTACTCCAGCAACTCCATTCATTGAAATTGTTCTACCAAGAATTGATGAGCAAGAACAAAATAATGCTGTGTTAGACGAAGAAGTCTTTGAAAACCCATTTGGAACAGAATCTGGTGAATCATCTTCTAGATTACATGAACCGACTAACACACATTTGTTCAGTCCAAGGTACCCTTCAACATTACAGTGGACAAAAGACCATCCGATTGAACAGGTTATTGGTGAACCCTCAAGACCAATTCAGACGAGAAAACAACTTCACACCGATTGTGACATGTGCATCTATGTCTGCTCAGTTAGTCTCATAGAACCTAAGAACATTCGGGAAGCAATGGCAGATAATGCCTGGATTGAAGCGATGAGGAAGAACTTCTTCAATTTCAAATCCATGACACCTGGGATTTAGTTCCAAGACCAATTGACAAACTAGTCATTGATCTTAAGTGGTTATGGAAAAAGAAAAAGGATGAAGAAATGACTGTGATTCGCAACAAAGCTCGTCTGGTGGCAAAGGGATACAGACAAGAAGAAGGGATAGATTTTGAAGAGTCATTCGCACCAGTTGCAAGGCTTGAAGCAGTCAGGATTTTCTTAGCTTATGCTGCTCACAAGAACATCACAGTTTATCAGATGGACATCAAGACGGCATTCTTGAATGGAACTCTGAAGGAAGAAGTGTATGTGAGTCAACCAGACGGTTTCGTTGACAAAGATCATCCGGAATACGTCTACAAGCTAAAGAAGGCAATCTATGGTTTGAAACAAGCCCCTCGGGCGTGGTATGACGAGTTATCATCTTTCTTGTTGTCAAATAATTTCACCAAAGGAACAATTGATCCAACCTTGTTTACAAGAAAATACAAAAATGATATTTTGATTGTTCAGATTTATGTGGACGACATAATATTTTGGTCCACTAATCCGACACATTCAAAACATTTTGAAAATCTCATGAAAAGCAAATTCAAAATGTCCATGATGGGTGAATTAAAATTCTTTTTGGGTTTACAAATTCATCAATCCCCGCGTGGAATTTTTCTTAATCAGGCTAAATACACAATTGAGATTTTGAAAAAACATGGAATGGACAATTGTGACTCTGTTGGTACTCCAATGGTCACTTCACCAAAAATTGGCGCTGACCTATATGGGAAACCCATGGATCCGAAGAAATATCGGAGCATGATTGGTTCTCTCATGTACCTAACTGCAAGCCGACCAGATATTCATTTTGTTGTTTGCTTACTTGCACGGTTCCAGGCAAGGCCTACCGAACTTCACCTCCAAGAGGTTAAACGGATCTTTCGATACATTCGAAGAACCATTAACATGGGACTTTGGTATCCGAAGGATTCAGAGTTTACACTAATTGCCTTTTCAGATGCCGATCATGCTGGATGTCAAGTTACAGCGAAAAGTACATCAGGCGGGGCGCAATTTCTGGGAGAAAAGCTAGTAGGACGGTCCTCAAGGAAACAAGACTGCACTGCTTTATCAACAGCAGAAGCCGAGTATGTGTCTCTATCTGCGTGTTGTGCTCAAGTCCTTTGGATGAGAACACAACTCACAGATTATGGTTTCTCTTTCAACCGCATACCTTTATATTGCGATTCAAAAAGTGCCATAGCCATCTCGTGCAACCTAGTGCAACACTCGAAGACCAAGCATATTAGAGTCCGCTATCACTTCATATAAGAGCACGTTGAAGAGGGTACTGTTGAATTGTTTTTCGTGAAGACAGAATACCAGCTCGTCGATCTAATTACTAAGGCCCTCCCAAAAGAGCGGTTTGAAAACTTAGTTCGTCGAATTGGAATGCGAAGCCTAACTCCCGTAGAGTTAGAAAGTCTTCTCGAATCTTCTTGATTTAAATCAACAAGCTTCGCATATAAATATTTTTGTAAATATATACTTGTTAAAATCTATACTGTAAATATAGAAAAATTTCAAAAAGCCATAAAAAATAAAAAATAAATAAAAAAATAAAAAAATAAAAAAATACATCAAAAACCAAAAAATATTCTTCTCACGACATGTCTCTCATCTAATCAATATTCTGTACGTACTTAGAAATATCATTTAACAATGATACGGGCATGTACAGATGCTTGAGCGAGAGTTATTTTTTATGTTTTTCTAAAACATGTCGTTTCTCAAATTTCTTCATTACGGCTTTCGTGCATTTCAGTACGAAACCCACGCTACATTGAATGACTTCTGATTATTTCCGATCAGGACTCGCAATGTTAATGGCGAAAAGCAAATACATTGAGCACTTAATCAATATGATTTCAAAGAGATTTTTTCAAAGTCTTTAAAATGCATTTTGTGCTCAAGATAACTCCCTCTAACACCCTTAACTGCTTTTAAACTCAATTGTTTAAATAAAATGCTCTGATTAAGGGGGAGTATAAAAAGAAAAAATGTTCTATTTTTCATGCTAAAATCAGTCCGTCTCTCCACAAAAAGTTTCATTTTAATCAACTGTTTTCAAAAATACCACTTCATGCTATTTTTAAGGGGGAGATTAAGTGTTTAAATATATGGGGGAGAGGACGTGATTAAAATGTGATCTAAAAAAAGTTTTGTCGTTTGAATCTCAAAACGAGTTCTTCAAAAAGACTCAGCATTAACCCTCGAATTGACTAAACTAACTGTCCGTTATCGAAAAGACTAGTCCGGGACGGGTAATAATTTCAAGCTGGTTTACCAGTGATGCAAGCGTGTCTCGCAAAGGACTTGTCTGAGTAGAATGTACCAATTCGAGAGATGATCATTGAATATGACCGGGACGGGTAATAATTTCAAACTAGTCTAACTAGTGATGTAAGCGTGTCTCACGAAGGCCATGTTCATTTAAAATCGATCATTTCAAATGTGCGAACTCTACCCAATATGTGCAATTTATTTCAAAAATGCATGAGCACATGTGAAGGGGGAGTGTTTCAAAAATGCAAAACTCTTGATGTGTTAACAAAATGTGTTTTCTCATAAACACGTTGAGAGATTTTCACAAGGTTTAATGGCATGTGACAAATAATCTAGGATAATCATGGAGTAATAAGGTGATTATGATTAGGTTATGTACAATGATCCGCCAGAACCGGAGGGATCTACCCAAGGACAATTCCAATAGCTTAGCATTAGAAGTCCTTAGGAAATATTGAAAAAAGGAGTATAATGAGAAAGGAGAAAGAAGGGGTTGAAGAATGAAAAAGAAAAGTTTTTGTAAGGGTGAAAAGAAATAACCCTCCATGAAAACTTAGGTCAGAAACCGGGTCAATACATCTGCTATCGGTATTCACTAAGGTGATACTGATATTGAAGACAAGACGTCATGGACCCAGTGACGCATTTGCACCACCCCTCCTATCCACTCAGATATCTCTTAAAAGATATTTGTTTCATTTCTCACGGAGAACACTGCATAATCTATCGACCTCTCACTCCGAGATGTGTCGATATTGAAAAGGTGGCACTCTGCTCCATGCCTCCGACGACTAAAACCAAAACGCACATTATTGAGTCTAGAGACATGAGATTCATCAAAAGATCTCTTAGGAACACTTCCTATGCAGTACACTTGTGTTCACTCAAAAGGATACAAGCTGTATGAGTCTTAATGAGATCCAAGGATCTTGCCTCACGACATGATGGCCGCTGGACGTTTTATTGCTAACTGTTTTATGCAGGTACCGACGAAAGTTCATCTACCATCATCATCTACAACGACGACGCATCCAGACAGAAGAAGTAGATCAAGGCAGGAACGACCAGAAGACGATACTTTGAAGATCACAGTGCATGAAGGAACATTGATTAAAGAATATTATACATTGACACACGAAGTTCAAGACGTCAAATGCAAAAGACCAATCATGGGAGCATCATTGAAATGACCATCCCTTAGGGGGAGATTGTTAGCATTTAATTTATGCTACTTTGAAGTGATAGTCATTTGGCAATTAGAATAAATGTGTCATGTATAATATGTTGTAAGTAAAGTGGGCTTGTAGCATTAGAGCTATTAGGGTGTCATTTGTTTAAGTGTAATGTATATACAAAGCCCACTACATAGTCCATTTCCAAAGCCCATCCAAGCCCATGGATGTGGCTGTGAATCACATATCAACGCCACACACACACTCTTGCTAGGTGTGCCTCATTATTGTTTAAGAAAAAGAGTGTGTGTGTGTGTGTGTGCGCGCAAAGGTTCCATCCAAGTCTTTGTATTATTTCTTTCACTTTGAAGCTAATATACATTTGACTTGAAATTATACCATACGATCCACATGCTCTTCTTGTTCCTTATTGTGTTTGTGAGTCATCATCTAGTTTGTGTTTGTGTGATAAAGAGGGAGCTCGGTTCATCTTCTTCAAGGTAAAGTCGAGCTACAACAATAACATATTTTCATTCATTTTTGCTCTTATCGAGCTAACATAAAAAAACCTAATTGAATTTGAGTTCTAACAAACCTAGGTTGATAAAAATGGTTTAAGAACTCTTTAAACATGTTAGAATAACTACCTATAACATAAAACCATCAATTATAATAATCGGGTTTCAAGAAAACGAATTTTTTTTCTTTTGTTCCTGTCGAGACAGCAGGATACCTGCTGCTTTCGTCCTTAATTTAGTATAGTAAACGAATCTCTAAAATTCTAGTTTTCGACATGATTAAAATACACTAAAAGAGCTACACATAGGAAAAAGAATCATAAATTTTCGTTAAGAAATGAAGGAGAACAAAGCAAATAAAGTTGTGATATTTTCTGTGTCGAGTAAAACATAATTCGCAAGTTTTTGGATTTGTTTCTGTGGTTGTAAATTCGAACTAGGCCAGGATCTTTTTCAAAAATACTTTTATAACACTTATAAACATCTTAGAAAAGGAGTCGTAAAAGGTCTCGAAGTAAAACACGAGAAATAAATTGTTTTTGGGAAAAAGGACTTCGGGTGTGATCGAGTATTAAACACAAGGACCATTTTTGTCAAAACTCTATAAAGTTTCTGTTTTGGACTTACTTTGTGATCGAGGAAACCCTAAGGGGGTAAAATGTCTATTTTAGAAACTTGAGGGTCTAAAATGAAAATATACTATAAACCCTAATCTTTATTTAATATTATTATAAATTTTATTATTATTATAATATTAATTATTATTATTATTATTATTATTATTATTATTATTATTATTATTATTATTATTAGGATTTTTAAACCTAATATACGTTTTGTACGATAACTAACGAACGAAGTATCTATTTAATGAACAGTCAGAACCGAAACTTATAGATAAGAAAATAAGATAAAATCTTACTTTTAAAACTACATATTGGCTCAATTAAAGTATTTAACTATTAACAGTACAAGGAAATGAACATTGAAAAACTTATATAATCAGAAACAATTACTAAGAACTTGACATACGAACCCAGGTTGCGAGCCGGAGACGTTTATCAACTTTGTTAACTTTGTTTTCCATCCAGATTGCCCAGGTGAGTTCATAGTCCCACTTTTTACTACGTTTTTCCAAACTTGTGGGGAGATACATGCTATTAAACCGAACACAAGTATTTTATGAATGTTTTCCTGATTTATATTGCATAAGTTTGATATTGTCAAAAAGACCCCTAATCATGGACCTCTAATCACCTGCGGGTGAGCGCGAATATAATGGATAGATCTATTGGGTGTGACGACCCCTTTGTGTTACCGTAACGTAACCAAATGCATTTTATTTGAGTTAAATAAAGAGACTGACAATCTCCTACTCGGGGGCAAGGTTACCTACATTTAATTATGGGGTAATTTATATCTCATAGCTTATAACTATGAAGATAACCTATTAACGTTTTGCGTGCCATGAGACTTAGAGCAATATATAATGAACTATGATATCACTGATTTACTCTTTACTTAGCTTGTGTTCAAATGGATTACTACTGAAAACACTATGGATTCACTCAACCTTTGTGTTGACTTTTTAAGCATGTTTATCTCAGGTAACTAGAAGTATGATTCGGCACGGAGTGGCTATGGACTTTCTTCTAATAAAAAGGGTGTCCACTTTGTTATCATTCAAGGAATAATTTATTTTATGACATATTTTGAAACCTCCCTCTGGGACCTATCTTATGTACTCTGATATTTATAAATGAATGATAACAATTTTATGTAAAACGTCTCTTTTCGAGTCGTTTTCTATCCCCATGACTGTGAACCATGAAGTAGCACCCCAAACTTATGTTCCGCTGCATATCACGAAAATGGGGGTGTTGCAGATTGGTATCAGAGCTTGTGGTTATAGAGAACCAAATGTTTTCAAACATTGGACTATAACCGATTTTCACAAACTTAACTAGGAAGTCCTCCGTGCCACAACGCTGCTGAAACACTATTTATATTTGTTTATTTTTGAGTAGTGTACCTAGTGAAATATTTATAATCGCCAGATGGTTACAGAATCCTGACTTTCCCTATCCATTCCATTTCCTCTCATGTCCAGACTAGGACATCAAGATAATACCATTCCTAGTACCTTACCTATTAGGGTTAATTTTATATTAGTCTCCGCGTTTTTCTAAATGCTCCAACTCTCTAAATTTTTATTCATTTCTCTCTCGTTACTGCTATTAATTTCTTATAATAATTATTTATAATTATTATTTGTAAATTATTACAGTATCATGTCCCCTGAAACACCTAAAGTCAACAAAACTACCCCAAACCTCACTCTTGATAACAGTTCCTTCCCACAACCTCCAAACATAGAAAACCAACCCACTAGTAACCTAGCAAGTAACAAAAATTAGACCACTATTAGGAACCAAACCTCTCTATACCAAAGATAGGAAAACCTTTTAGGAAGAAAATTTCGGAAGAGAACTTGATGAATGTAGAGAAAGTTGTTGTAGGAAATAACCATCTTGATTGTGTGGATGATTCGGGTGGTCTTGGTTCATGGAAGATTAGATCCATGGTTTGAGTTAGATGCAAGAACTAGAGAGAGAGAGAGTTGAAAGGGAAAACTTGATCTATTAGATTCAATGTGTGAAATGTGACAAGAGTTCCAACCCTTCCCAAGTGTGGGAAGGGGCTTATATACTACTACATATTGGTGCCCCTAGTGGGCTGTGGAGTGAGCTGACAGTGGGGAAAGCCCCGACCCACTCCACAAATATAAATACGACTAAGTTAATACTAATATTACTAATAATACTAAACGAATATATATAAGCCTACGAGCTATATAAATGCTAATTAGATGCTCGGGGTGACCGAGCCTTCATCTGAATATTTATATTCCTAACAATCTCCCCCTAAGGGAGGTCACCCCGGAAATAATAATTTGAATTCTAGCATTCTTTCTTCTGAACTTGTCTTTATAGCTCGTAGTCTTTGATTCTTCAAAGTCTTGTATCTTTGTGCTTTCAGCAGTGAACTTTTGATGGCCTTTCCTTTGTCTTGGATGATTTTGTGTATTCTTCAAAAAATATCATCCAGCATGTGTCTTCAAGCCATCTTTCAGTAGTATGTCTCCACGTGATGTGTAAATCTTTGAGCCGACATGCTCACACTATTTGGTGTCATGATCTTTAGCATCAGAGTTTGCAGAAGCCGTGTTAAAGGTCTTTTAGGTTGATCATGACATTGTTGAGTTACAATGATGATGTAGTGTGAACATGTGGTAGAGGATTGGCATCTTTTCTGCAACCAGCTACAACCGCATTCAGCTGCAACCTCAATCAGCTACAACCGCAAACAGCTGCAACAGCAATCAGCATCAACCGCCAGATGTTCCTGCATACGACAGTTAGCAATAAAACGTCCGGTACTTACAAGTTCGGACTTCGAGATTGTTAACAGCATTGTGTGAAAACTCTCTCTAATCCTTACCAAGACCGTTCCTAATCGAAAACCCACAGAGGGCTTTTTAAGATCGAACCGTAGCACATCAACGATTAGGTGAGTCGCTGGAGATCACTCCACGACTGTAGACCGTTAGAAACCTCCGTGACCACTAAGCGTAATCCATAAAGAATTACCGAAGTGACCTGCTTTCAGGGCTGCTTGATGTTGACCCTGGCAGGAATTTCCATTCAATCATTGAGAATTACATTTGTAAATTCCCTCATGAATGTTCTGGCAGATTGCTAAGATCTGCGTAGGACTCATAAGTTTACAACTGGTGTCCTTAATGTTGAACAACCAATGTAGAAATAATTCGTGTCCCTATGAGATCTTATTATGCATCTCGTGGCTCTAGACTCTATAGTGCGTTTTGATTTAGTGAGCGGAGGCTGGAGAGGACTGCCACCTTTTCAATATCATCTAACTCGGAGTGAGAGAGACGATAGGAATGTATTGAACTCCGTGACAATTGAAACAAGAATCCTTTGAGGGACCTTGAGTGGCTAAGGAGGGTTGTGCAGCGTATCACTGGGTCCATGATACTTTGTCTTCAATGCCAGCAATCAACTAAGTGATTCTGACAGCATATGTATTGACCCGGTTTCTGCCTAAGTTGTAAGGAGGGCTTCTTTCTTTTCACCCTTTATCTTTGCAATTCTTTTTCATTCTTCAACCCCTTCAGTGCTTACCGATACTTCCTTACTAGTACCTTGTTGGGTTTGTTCCAGTACTAGCTCCATCTCAGTCGGCACTTTTCCCTTATCCACTTTTCTCCTTTTTAATCATACCTAAGGACTTCTACACTAACTAGTGGATTGTCCCTGGGTAGATCCCTCCGGCTCTGGCGGGATCGTGGGAACTTGAGCCTAACCTAACCATCCTTATAACTCCATACATTAATTAAAATGGTCGGTCTTTGGTATTCATCCACGATTGCCAAACCAAATCTTTGAAAAATCTCTCAAAGTATTCATGATTCTGAAACACATTTTTGCAAACACTTGAGAGTTTTATATATTTCAAATGCTCCCCCTCAACATGTGCTCGGTTGATTGTTTTATAAATTTGCACATGTTAGGTAGAGCACGCACTTTTTGAATTGATCCACTTTCAGTGAACATGACCGATTCGAGACACGCTTACATCACTAGTTAGACTAGTTTGAAATTATTACCCGGCCTGGTCAAGTCCACAGAAAGTTTCTCGAAGTGGTACACTCTACTCAGATACATCTTTTTCGAGACACGCTTACATCACTGGTTAGACCAGCTTGAAATTATTACCCGGCCAAGACGTATCCTTTCGATTGATGACAATTCAAGTTTCGTCAATTCATTGGTGAAGTCTGAGCCTTGCTCACATAAGATGCATGCCAAATCCTTTGCTCCCCATCAATAAGTGCATTGGTATACAAAAGAGTTTAGCACTTACTGGAGAGCTTACTTTCACATCCAAAACATTTTGCTCCCCCTCAATATGTGCATTGATATATAAAATGGTTTAACACATACGGGAGAGCTTGCATATATGTTCAAATCATCACATTTTATCAGATTTCATATTTAAATCACATTCTCTCCCCCGATCAAAAATTTCAAACCATTTGAGATTTGTGATCCCAATTGATTTAAATAAGTTAGAAAAATGTGAGAGAAAATGTGTCCGATTTAATGTTTTCTGATAATGGAACATACTATGCTCCCCCTTAAACTAAGAGGGAGATTCACTGCTTATTTAGCACAAAGTGATTATTATGACACAAGTGATATTGACCTTTTTGCGCAAATGATGTAATCACCCACTTTTCTGAGTGAGTCAGTGGTCAACATCGATTATCCATCCACCAACAAATCTTCTCAAGTAATTTCGATCCCCACTTGGCGAGATCCGAGTAAGTACTGCTTTGTTGAAATGATGGTGGTGGAGGTGAAGGTGTTGTTGTTGTTGTTGTTGCTGCCGATGTTGTTGTCGTGGTGAATTCCGAGCCAATCAATAGAATTTGAACGTCTGATTAAATGGTTAGAATGGGAACTGGCACATTCATTTTGGCTATGGAATCTGCATAAGAATATCAACACAGATATACATGCATACAGATACACTATTCCTTAATAGCTACCCTTCAGCAGCTTGCCACATTATAATACCAAGTTCATCTTATAATAAAACCCCAATCAGGAACTACGTCAAACCACTATCTAGCATGAAGAGCAATTATCAATCATGAACATGGCAATTCACACAGATTTCAATATTTAATTCAGGATCTTAGGAACATGATTCTAACATAATAGCAATCTACCTAAGCGAATCCTGAGAACATATGCACAATATCAACAACGATTAAGCAGCAGAGACAAACAACATTTGAAACTCATTCACTTAGTTCATACAAATGTCAGTGGAGCATTCAAGAACATCAAACACATCGGGTTTTCTAACTTCTTTCAGATTTTGAGTTTTAATGTATCTAGGGGATTAAACGAGGATTCCAAAGAGATACAAATGAACCTTCTAGTTATATAAAGCTAGGATACTACAAGCAAATTGCACATAATGTCCTAAACTTTCTAGCAACTAACACACTTGGTCATTTGATATATTTAAGCAATATCCTCTTCAACTAATACCCCATTAACTGCAAAACCTTTTCTAAGAGTCATGAATTAATCAAGAAACCCGTTTGATGATATAAAATTTGAATTCACTCTCCCCCTCAATCAATGACCAGTATTCTAGTTGAACCTCAACTAAAATCAAGCTTAACCCCACAACTCATCAAACAAGAACTGTCATGAGGTTTTGTAGTCGTTGATTGAGTGACAAATTTTATGCATAATCCAAGTATAAACAAATTTCATACAACACATATTCACCAAGTGTCTCACAAATAATTTTCAGAAGAATCATAGAATGAAAACTATTTGTTATACTAAGAAGATTTCTCTTCTTTTACAAGAAATGATGCACTGAAACGTACATCAAATCAGGAAACATGGATATGAAGTAATCCATGCCCAGGTGAACATCACCCAGTTGGAGGAACAGCCGTCTTTTTGGCGACGTGCTTTCCCCAATATGAAGCGCGGGTTGCTATCTAAAGTAATAGCAAGCCATTTAGACATGTTTTAACCAATCACTTTAACTTCTGCTCGAGCTTCATTTAAAGACCCGTGCCATTATTGAATGACATTTCTAAGTCCGTAAATGTTATCGATAAACAGAAGACATGCCTAGGTGAAACTATTTTTGGTATTTTCTATTTTTCAATTTTTATGGTTTTTCTGGATTTAAGATTCTCTATTTACAAATGCAGGTTTTCTATATATCTATTTACAAGATGGTATAAAATATGAATAAGTATATATGTACAAGGATACGAACCAGAAACCATTACTCCTCAGCATTCTGAATCTTCACCGCATTCATCACTTGACTTGCTGAAGAGCAATGTGAGCACTTTCAATCAGGGAATGATTCTGGCTTTTCACTCTCCCCTAATTAGTGCTCTCCCCCAATCTGAAAACCTTTCTGATGAACACCCATAATAGGAAGAAGACTTTGGATGAATGCCCGAAATATGAAGAAGTCTGTTGATAACCAAATGCATGCCGTCTTTAATCTTCTAACACTCCCGTCCTAGAGTGACGCCGTCAAAAACCTTAGGCATCTTTTCAGTAGTTTAAGTTGAGCCTCAACTGAAATCTAGCTTAACCCCACAACTCATCAAACAAGAACTGTCATGAGGTTAAGCTAAACCACAAATTTAAGCCCAGTAACAACTTGATTTCAGCTTAACCTCACAACTCATCAAACAAGAACTGTCATGAGATTAGGTTAAAATCAAGTTGGACCTAACCTTAAACTACAGAACAACTTGAACCTAACTTAACTCCCACAACTCATCAAACAAGAACTGTCATGGGATTAAGTTAAATATCAAGTTGTAAGAAAAGAGCTCAACATTTTTTGAATGTAGAGAAGACTGTAGACTCGACCTTCTTCAGGATTGCCCAATGTGGAGGAACAGAATACCAATCATCTTCATCTCACCCAATGCCTTCCAGTAACCTTACATGCAACCCATCAGCCCGCAGCATACACATGAGATGATAACTCCCAACAGAGAATGAAGAATAGACTGACGACTCGACCTTCTTCAGTCTTACGTATAACACCAAAGTAACAAGTTGAACCACTGATCATCTATAGTATGTATCCATCCTTGGATATTAAGTCCTGATCACTTGAACCTGTTGTGCGTCCTTGATGTACACATTCTCTCTCCCCTGATGGCTACGATTAATCAGCCCATGACGTAACAGTGAAACGTAAATACCAAGGTAACAAGTTGAACCACTGATCATCTCTGCGGTTCTCAACACCGGAATATATGATTAAGCCCAATCACGTGAACCTGTTGTGCGTCCTTGGTGTACACATTTCTCTCCCCCATGATGGTTACGATTAATCGGAATCATCATCATGATGTGTACATGTAGCCTGATGACGTGTACTTGAAGCATTGACTAGAAACCCATTGTTGCTGATTAGACCAACCCGTGAGACTATGTAGATTAGCATTCCATGACCATGTTCTTCAACACCTTGATAGACGGAAGAAGTAGTGTTGGAGAAACATGGTTTGCACGACTCCTGAACTGACGTATTCAGGAGTCGTATGACCATCTCAATCATCAATCAACATGTAGATTAATATTCACCCTTTCCCCCCCCCTCAAAAATTGCATATGCCTGCAAACTGCAATTTTTGATGATTGAACTAGTGAATATGAATACCATCAACGGTAAGTAGCTCCACTTGACGGTTCTTGAAGACTAACATGTTGTTTATTCACCCTTTCCCCCCCTCAAAAATTGCATATGCTTGTCAACTGCAATTTTTGGTTGAACAAGTGAATAAGAATATACTCCAATGTGCGCCGATCCACTTGAAGACTGAATAAGCACGGAAAGAGCATGAAACTTGTTGATGAGAATGGCCATAAATAAGAAGATTCCTCTTCTTTTGAAGATAAAGTGCACTCAAGCGTACACTTTTCTTTTCTTTAAAGAACGAGGCCTGAACAGATGTATTCAGACGTCATTTGATGAAGAGCGAGGCCTGCACTGACTTGTACAGACGTCATTATGTTGAAGAGCGAGGCCTGCACTGACTTGTGCAGACGTCATTATGTTGAAGAGCGAGGCCTGCACTGACTTGTACAGACGTCATAATGTTGGAGAGCGAGGCCTGCACTGACTTGTACAGACATCATAACTCTCTCTTTACTTCTTCTCTCAACTAACTCGTTACCAACCCCATTATCATTCTGTAGGCTCTAGAACGTGACCACTGATGGAGAAAACCCAATATGATGAACTTGATACTGAAGTAATATAACCCGAACTTGTGACTTAAACTTGTACTAATGCGTGACAAAGAGCGGTGTAAAGACTTCGTGCAACATCGAATCCCTAAGTACTCTATACTCTTCAACCAACCAACCATCAAGTATAATACGTACATCACCTCTTGGATATCCACAACTTCGTGTGACACTGAGCACTACAACGTGACTCCTTAAAGTGATAGTTATTTTGTAATAGAGAGAAAGACAAAATAACTAGATATCCAAGTCCTCGTCATTGTAAATGTTGAAAGCTCGAACAAGGATCTCGAAGAATCTTCATCCAACCTCCCCGATATCTTCAGATACTAAGTACACGCACCCATGAAATTTCACTTCAGCCTCAAATAAATAATACTGAACTAACCCCGTAGTCACATCTTGTTGATTAAATGCCTCGATCCAGCCATTTGTGATGTTATAGCTGAACTTTGATAATGGTTTTAACCCGATCATGGTCAAGAGCGCATAGCCCATCATCACGGGATTTTACAAATCTATGATTTAAACCGAGAAAATAAGTTCTTTCTCGGGATTTTACAAAACCAAGAAGAAACTGTGAGACAGTGACAGATTGAATGTGGCATGACTGATTTGGTTTTGGTGAACATCAGTTTGGGTTAAGCATGTCCCGTGAGAATTACAGATCACATCACAACTTTTAAAACATTTGACCAACTAACCAATCTTGTACACAGATTAGTAACCACTTGATGAAGGAAACCCGATATATCAATACTGAAAACTGAAGTAGACGTCCCCAAATTTGTTACTTAAGCTTGCACTAATGTTGGAAGAACGGTGTAGAGAATTAATTCTCCAAGCAAATCTCTAAGTGCTCAATACCCAACCAAAGTATGAGACATTAACACCTCTTGCGATTATCGACAACGTCAAAGACGTGTGACACTGAGTACTCCAATAACTCTTAAGTGATAGTTACCCCGACTGCTGGTAACTAGATAACCCAAGTCTTCAACTTAAATTTTACGCACGAGCAAGTTATCATTGAAGGTCATGCATCCAACCAACCCCGACTTCAAGATAAAATAAGTAGATGCCTTCGTGAAATTCAACTTCAATCTCAAATAAAGAATACCAAAATTAACTTCGTGATCATCTTGTGCTGTTGACTAGCCAAAAAGAGAAGAAACATGCGCTAATTCTTAGAAGTGCCCATGACTCATAGTCAGTCCTATCAAACAAAGCTGTCTGACCCAGCTACTTGGATGTGGAATAGTTGTCGTACTGTGTACAGGATTTTACAGTTCTTGAGATTTATCTGAGAAATAAATTCAAGAACTAACTGCACAACAGTAAGTATCAAACTGCTGTAGACTGAACCACTGAATCCTGAATTGCTACGATCTGACCCGCTGTAACCGAAACTGCTAAGATTCAAACCGCTGGAGACTGAACCGATACGATCTGACCCGCTGTAACCGGAACCGCTAAAATTCACATCGCTGGAGACGGAACTTCTAGGAAACTTGCGATAATTCTCCCCCTCAAAAAGGACATGAAATGACCTTTTTGCCAAAGCTGAGAGTCCGTGATGTTTGTGAATTTGTCAGGCACAAAAACATGGAAAGAGACAAATGAAACTACTGCAACGAAGATGGTGATTAAGACTCTCTTGTAGTAACCCCTTGCTTTCCTCATCATCAATGGTTTAGTAGATTAACAATTCATTGACGCTCGTAATATGCCAAAACCGCTTGATGAGATGCATATGACTTTAAAGTGAGTAAAAGGTTAAAACACGTCTCTAAACAAATCACCTCTTGTCTTTAAGTCTGACTACCTCTTGAGAAGATCTTGTACTACAATCCCATTAGAAGCTTGAGAAACAACAATCACTTGATGAAGCTTGATAAAGAACAAGTCCGCGACTTAAACTTGCACTAAATTGTGATTTAGAACCTATATTGAGCACAACAACGTAACTCCTTTAAATATAGGTAGTGATATATACCCAACCTTCCATCCTTAATTGTATATATCCACTTCGTGAACATCCAAGTCACATCACCTTAAATTGCAAATTGTGATTTAGAACCTATATTGAGCACAACAACGTAACTCCTTTAAATATAGGTAGTGATATATACCCAACCTTCCATCCTTTATTGTATATATCCACTTCTTGAACATCCAGGTCTAATCACCTTAAATACGCTTGAGCAAGGGTCATCAAACATCGTGCATCTATCCACCCCGAGATGTTTGTGACACTAAGTACACCAACCCGTGAATTAACAAACCAACCAAGTTACCATAATTTCCCAATTCCTGCTGATCTTGAAGCACAAACTTATCCCGAAAAAAATAGACAAACCCCGTAAGTTTTATTTTGTCTAAATCCAAGTCCCGCCTACTTGTCCAAAATTAATTTCACGGTATTTTACAGCTCTTGAGATTTAAACCGAGAAATTGAATCTTTCGCGGGATTTTCTAAAATCTACAAGATAAACCGTGAAGTCAATCAAGAACAACTAAGAGAGAAGTGCAATACTGATTTTAGAAATTCAAGTCACAGGAGTCAAATCACAACTTGATCAGATCGCAACAAGTCAAGTCACAGATTGTCAATTTGCAACAAGTCCGATTGCGATCAACCAAATCACAATTTGTCAGATCGCAAGTGTCAACTCACAACGTCAAATCGCAACTGGTCAACTCACAATCAGTCAACTCGCAACAAGTCAAAATGCAACTTGACAATTCACAATTAATCAAATAGCAATTTGTCAACCGTAACTCAAATTGCAAATATCAAATCGCAGGTTCAAATAGAACAACGCTGCCAAATCCACAACTCTTATCTCACGTTGACATTCATACACCCAATTACTAGCCGTGACATGTGTATCCTCGTGAAACTCGTGAAACCAAAGTACCACTCCTTGATGAAAATAATTGAATTTGCATCCAATACCAGTGAAGAAACAATTTTCGGATAACAAATACTTATTTTCAAGTGTCAGCCCATATTCAATGTTAAACCCAATCCAAAGAGAAAAGCACCCGATCTTGTCAAAACCAAATCCTTGTGAAAATTAATTCACTTAGTTACTACACACCCGCAATATAAAATTCATCCTTATCTTAGCATTAAAAAGACAAATTTTATTCACATGTGCCCATTCACTTGTAATAACTAAGGCCCACTCAAATTGGTCCAACAAATGTATCCGAATACTTCCTGATCCAAATCCATACGTTTGACCCGATCCAGGTAGTAATCAGTTATAAACCTATCTCAACCCTAATATCATTCACATTAGCAACCCTAATCTCATACTAAAAAAAACGCCCCCCATCTCACTATCAACAGCCTCTCACCCAAACCCTAATCTCCATCTTCATTACCAACTAATCCGCCTCCCTGTCTTTGTAACGCAGCAACCACATATCAGTAATCACTCAAACCCTCATCATTTCCAATAACATGAACAAATCCGACCCTTTTCACTAACACCTCTCACCAAACTTACAAATTCATATCTAAACTCATCAGGTCACCCTAAGGTTTCATTCGATGCTCAAAACCGATCAAGACATACGTCTTCAAGATCCATCCTTAGGGTCTCGGGTAAGGTTGTTCATGTGTTTTTCTAACCGAATCAAAAGAGAGATTAAAACACTAAATTGTTTTGATTATTCTTTTAATTTTTCGGATATTAATGAAGTATAAACTTCAAAAATAAGATCGATGATGATTGTTCATTTCTTTCGTGTGTTTGACTTTTGAGAAGTCATGATATACTTTGTTGGGCACGAAATGATTTCAGAGATCATTGTATATTCATTCAATTTAATTTTGAGTCTAGCTGTTGATAGGATGAGGCAGTTTTAGGGTAGTGGTAATTTGTTGTTGATGTGAGGATCGTGATGAGATTATATTAGATTGGTTGAGGGTAGATGTTTGTTGAAAGTGAAATGTAATTGGACTTGGTTTTGTGGATTTGTATTTGAACCGAATATGTATAGTTCATATAGCAGTATGAATATGTTTTGATGCTCAGTTGTGTTGTGAATCTGTTGTAGTATTAATTGTTGTTGTCTGATGATTGTCGTTCAAATGGTTATGGTCTTTGTCATTGCTTCATCTCCCTCTATTTTGTTTCACTTTTATCAACCCAGACAAACCGCATCTGTGCAAACCACATAACCCGCATACAAGTAAGAACACAAACCGAGTTCGTGAGTATATAGACAAACCGAGTTGATGACTGTACAGACAAACCGAGTTCATGACTATACAGACAAACCGAGTTCATGACTATACAGACAAACCGAGTTCGTGAGCATATAGACAAACCGCATCAATAATCATGCAGACAAACAGCATCGATGAAAAAATAGACAAACCGCATCGATGACAAACCGTAAGTTTGACCAGTCAAAGCTGTCACTTTCACACTTTTGTCTTTATACCACTTTAGGCTACCAGCCAAACACCACTCCCATAGGACACAAACCGCATCAATGAACATAGCATTTTTACACAAACAGCATTCAAGAATACATCATCACCAAGAACAACCAAAAAGCCAAGTACCAAACAAAAACAACCATCTGCTGCTCTCAGAAGCAACAACAACCAAATATCACCACAAGTCACCAACTGTTACATGCCACAAAACAATAGGATACACGAACAAGACCAACAACACATGATGTTTCTTCACGGGTGACAAATCTTTTATCACTCAACAAGCGTCTCACGTTGAATCAATGATTTTGAACACCAAAGTGTAACCACAGTCACACATTAAATTCAATGAGCACCTAAGGCCCAAACGAAACAAAAAATGTGCAGGACTTAAAAACTAATGGTGTATAACAACAAAAGTTTAGTAAATGCACAAACCATTCATCATTCAAAAATAAGTCTCACCGTTAAAATCATGAAGTTAACCACAAATGTATACCACAGGACACACAATAGTATCAGTGGACAATTAAAGCCCACCTATTTAAGCCCAAAACAAAAAATAAGAGACACGCAAGACAGTAACAATTGATGAATGAGATTTGTATAGCAACAAATGATTCGAACAGAATGAAACAGACACAAGTGTTTGACAAAAAAGAAACTCACGTGAAGCAGTGTACGACCCAAGAAGTGTACGACACACAATCAATCCGGACCTAACCATGGCTCTTGATACCAATTGTAGGATCTAACCTTATTGATTGTGTGGATGATTCGGGTGGTCTTGGTTCATGGAAGATTAGATCCATGGTTTGAGTTAGATGCAAGAACTAGAGAGAGAGAGAGTTGAAAGGGAAAACTTGATCTATTAGATTCAATGTGTGAAATGTGACAAGAGTTCCAACCCTTCCCAAGTGTGGGAAGGGGCTTATATACTACTACATATTGGTGCCCCTAGTGGGCTGTGGAGTGAGCTGACAGTGGGGAAAGCCCCGACCCACTCCACAAATATAAATACGACTAAGATAATACTAATATTACTAATAATACTAAATGAATATATATAAGCCTACGAGCTATATAAATGCTAATTAGATGCTCGGGGTGACCGAGCCTTCATCTGAATATTTATATTCCTAACAGTTGTTGAACCTCAGTTTTGGTAGAAACCCTTGTGAGTTCCTTAAGCCATTTGGTTCCAAAAATCAAAACATAATTCCATCAGTATGATCGTCAAACTGAAAAGTTAGACTCAGAAGAGTTTCTGGTACCCACTAAAAATCAGATTTATACCTATCAGCTTTAGTACTATATCTTGGCCACGAGATATATAGCATAAATATGACGCTTGTAATTTTGTTATATATAACAAATTAGCAAGTTATTTATGACTATATGTGGTCTTGATTTTGTTGTATTTTGCTGTATATGGTATCGGTTGATGTGGGCCAGTGATGATCATCTTACTCAAGCGTATTCGGACATGTTGTAACCCTGATAATCTAACGTATATTTTATGGTAGTAATAAGTTCCCCGGAAGAATAGCCAACCCTACCATTACTCGTACCCTAGGGAATTAAGCAAAATAACCAAAAGCGAAAACTCAATGATAGAAAGACCACCATCTTAACTTAAGGATTCCAGACCTAGAAATTAAGCAAGGTGCTACGTCAAATAAAAAGACTTTAAGAGAAAACTTGATCATGGGAAAACCCTAATACCAATAGGAAAACCAAACCTAGTACCAAGAGATAAGAAATTCTTAAGAACCCAACGATATCAAGAGTTATCCTTAGCCTTTAAGCAAAAGATAAATTCCTGTAGGATATAAATAAATTGAGGTTTAGAACTCTCTAAGTTATATCTCCTTCTGTACTCTACTTTGGTTACGATGGATGTGACCTAAGTGAAACAACTACCTTTCTCCTATACGAATCCTCGTTTTTGTAATAAACTCCGTAATAATCATAAACTCAGCTTCTATTCCATCTACTCTGCTCATAGGTACCTCGTAGTTGAACACTATTTTTAGGACTTAGACTTTAGACTATCACTATCCTGAAAGGTTTTTACTCAAACCCTGAAATATATTTTGAGGATATCCTAGTATCACCCTAGAAATTCCCGACCTAGCATCATAGAATGATCTAGAAAATTTTCCCTATTCTTTTAAAACTAAACCATGTTGTTATTTTATAAAAACAACGCGTTGAACACCATCTAAAACAATTTGAAAAATATAAAATGTTAAGACGACTTGACCAACTATCACATCATTCGGTTCTCAGTTATACATAGCCTGGCCAACTATGTCTAACTAGGAAGAATCATGTCATAATTGGGACGGTTATTTTTCAGAATTTCTAATAACAATTTTCATTCAAAAGCAAAATTTTGAAACAAAATAAACTGTTCATAATTTCTTTTAACCCACCACAGTAGATGACTACTACCCAATATCTCTAAGATAGGAAATTTGACAAAATTATGGATAGAAAGACCCTAAGAAATTCACAAGAACTTATAGTACAAATTTTATTAGAAACATCGGAAGTTAATGCATAGACCTAGTTAGCAACGAAGGTGCTAAAAATTTCAAGGATTACATAAGTTCTATTTCACTAAGGACTACCTAGGAAACACACAACGACTACATAGAAGACTTAGATATTACAAATCATGAAAATTCATACATAGACATATAACTAGCATTGGAAGTACTAGTGTTACAATAAACCCTAAGTAAGGTAGAGAATCACTGAAAGGTTGATTGACCATTCCAACTAGAAGCCCCACCAATATCACGATAGCAAGAGTAATCACTGGATGGATCATTTTGATTACCCTGCGTAATAGGAACCAACAAAAACAATAGGCAAAAGACCAAACCTAGATCGTGAATACATAGGCGAATAACAAATTTATTGAGGATTATATAGAACTAAGAAAAGATCATTACCTCCATAACTTGTCAAACCCGATAGCTAGGAACCCAAGTGGCATTAGAGCTGTGACAACATAGACCATAAACTCATAATCTTCTTTAGGGACAAACGACAAGAGGATAATTCCAAGAACCACGTGAATGACCGCTAAGATTGTGATTAGGCTCGGCATTTTGAGGTTTTAGTGAAAGAATTTGGTGATGGAAGAATGAGGATTAAAATGAGGTATTTATAAGAGAAATATAGCCGTTACATTACCGTTAGAAAACACTGTTCCTGACCATTATTATACTGTTCATCGAACGTTAAATCTGACCGTTGGAATTACTATTCACAGCCTTAGGATTTATTAGGTGGCAAAACATTCAAATTTAGTTCATCCAGTAGGAATGAGACTGACCAAGATACGTTCCTCTAGGTAGTAAATGGAAATTCCTAGACGACTCTTTTAGGCCAAAAATATAAAATTGAGAAATTAAGCAGTGAAATGATATTTTTGGAAACATAGAATATAAGAATAAAATAATATTTTATTTTTGAACTTCAGGCATTTTAAGCATATCAAACTCACATCCTCACTCCAGCCTTGGTATTACCTCCTATTATCATCCACACTGACTGAATGAGACAGAATCTTCGATTCTATTCAGATCATGTGTTAAATCTCTCCCTTAGGTTAACTAGAAACCATAAGTAAGAAAATCAAGTACGTATGATATTCCTACATCCTTTCCCCAAATCCTTGACCAACACCGATCGAATCTCGGGACGAGATTCCCTTAACGGGGGAAGACTGTAACCACTGCGAAAATCCCACACTAGATTACACTATCTCTTAGAATACTTATCATTTTCTACGTGTAAATTTTTTTTTATCTGGGCATAATTATTATCTTATGTGACGTAACTCACACCCTGATAAACGTGCTCGCGTGCAACCCAACCTAAATCTATTTAATGTTTATCTATATAAACATTTTCCTATGTCAAGTATAATACTTTAAAAATTACCATTTACCACTTTACGTTAATTCGATAATATACGTTTATAACTGAACATATCATATCTGACAAAAGTATTTATGAAACCATGAATTCATCACAATACCAAATAAGAATAGCTAAACCCTACAACATAAAAGTACAATACATCTAAGCTAATGTACAAGTTACCAAAACAACAGAAACCCTAATTCTATTTTAGTTCCTGATAAAACCCTAATTTCACATAACTGTGATTTTATGTATTCATTTCACAAACCTTAAATTATTTATACAATATTTTTACAAAATATTAATTTTACAAGTCATATAAACTAAAGTACAAGTCACTTATGCACAGAAACTATATATTCATAAATATCTTATTAAAACCCTAGATATTATTTATAACACCTGATTTACAAACCATTCATGCATAAATCTTAGGATTAATATTTTTTTTTTTTGTCAATAAGTAAAGGTACAAGTATCTAATGCACCAACATAAGAATAACATAGATAATATTATAAACCTCAGTGTACTCACCCTAACAGCCTGATATTCGTAACACTAGCCTCAAAACTTTACTTTTCAACATAACAAACATATGTACTAGTTTTCATACCTAGAATACAAGTCCCTAAACTAAGGTACAAGTCATTTAAGCATGATATTTACTTTGAATTAAAAACTTTATAAAACATTAAGAATAATTATTTAAAGGATATTTTATGTAGTCTTTTCACACAATAAATTATAAAAATAATTTATTTATTTATTTAATATATGTACAACTCCATAAACTTAAGGTACAACTCCCTAAAGCACAAAATCATAAAAACTCATTTATTTGTATTTAAAGTATAATAAAAATTACATAAAAATTATAGAAAATTAGGAAATAATTAAAATTATGATTTTCTTATTTTTCTAACATTAGTACAAGTCCTATAAGCTTAGAGTACAACTTGCTAAAGCACAAAACCTATTTTTTTCTATATAAATAGAAATCGATACACTTTAAATTAGGTCATATAAGTTCAAAATTCATTTCTAACCAAACCTTGAACCTAGAAACCTTAATTCTACCTTAAACCTTAGTTTACAAATCAACAAAGCCCTAGGTACAACACCCTTATGCATAATTCGATCCAAACCAACTTAGTTACCTATCCTAGTTTAATCCTAACCCTAAACTAACTAACTCTATCTCCTTCCTTCAACCTTAAGCATCCATAGGAGTGAACCATAAGAGAACACATCTCCCTCTTCTAGAAATAGGCATATGTGTATGATTCATACACTTACACATCCCCTCTTTCCCTCTAGCCATATGTGTCGACCAAATTCACCACACACCTCACCAACACCTTCTTCTTACACCTCAATAGGACATACTAGAAACCCTAATTCATTGCTATATGTAGAACACAACATGAAACCCTAATCTACCCCATAACCATTCGAACCAAACCAAATAACACCAAACCATTACACTACTGATCCCACTAGCCTAAATTAAGTCCAAATAAACCTAAGAAGGCAGTAGAATAAGGCTAGAACCCAGGAGAACTCAATTCGATCCATTTCACAAAAATCTTGCCCTAGTCGACCAAACCAAGTAAGGTATACCTATGACCCTTTTCATTTACTCTTTCATATATATTTTGAGTCTAATAACATCATATAACATGTCTTAAAAGTTACTATAGCCCAGAATTAACAATAACATATTTTCATTCATTTTTGTTCTTATCGAGCTAACATATAAAAACCTAATTGAATTTGAGTTCTAACAAACCTAGGTTGATAAAAATGGTTTAAGAACTCTTTAAACATGTTAGAATAACTACCTATAACATAAAAACATCAAGTATAATAATCGGGTTTCAAGAAAACGAATTTTTCTTTTCTTTTGTTCCTGTCGAGACAGCAGGATACCTGCTGCTTTCGTCCTTAATTTAGTATAGTAAACGAATCTCTAAAATTCTAGTTTTCGACATGATTAAAGTACACTAAAAGAGCTACACATAGGAAAAAGAATCATAAATTTTCGTTAAGAAATGAAGGAGAACGAAGCAAATAAAGTTGTGATATTTTCTGTGTCGAGTAAAACATAATTCGCAAGTTTTTGGATTTGTTTCTGTGGTTGTAAATTCGAACTAGGCCAGGATATTTTTCAAAAATACTTTTATAACACTTATAAACATCTTAGAAAAGGAGTCGTAAAAGGTCTCGAAGTAAAACACGAGAAATAAATTGTTTTTGGGAAAAAGGACTTCGGGTGTGATCGAGTATTAAACACAAGGACCATTTTTGTCAAAACTCTATAAAGTTTCTGTTTTGGACTTACTTTGTGATCGAGGAAACCCTAAGGGGGTAAAATGTCTATTTTAGAAACTTGAGGGTCTAAAATGAAAATATACTATAAACCCTAATCTTTATTTAATATTATTATAAATTTTATTATTATTATAATATTAATTATTATTATTATTATTATTATTATTATTATTATTATTATTAATATTATTAGGATTTTTAAACCTAATATACGTTTTGTACGATAACTAACGAACGAAGTATCTATTTAATGAACAGTCAGAACCGAAACTTACAGATAAGAAAATAAGATAAAATCTTACTTTTGAAACTACATATTGGCTCAATTAAAGTATTTAACTATTAACAGTACAAGGAAACGAACATTGAAAAACTTATATAATCAGAAACAATTACTAAGAACTTGACATACGAACCCAGGTTGCGAGCCGGAGACGTTTATCAACTTTGTTAACTTTGTTTTCCATCCAGATTGCCCAGGTGAGTTCATAGTCCCACTTTTTACTACGTTTTTCCAAACTTGTGGGGAGATACATGCTATTAAACCGAACACAAGTATTTTCTGAATGTTTTCCTGATTTATATTGCATAAGTTTGATATTGTCAAAAAGACCCCTAATCATGGACCTCTAATCACCTGCGGGTGAGCGCGAATATAATGGATAGATCTATTGGGTGTGACGACCCCTTTGTGTTACCGTAACGTAACCAAATGCATTTTATTTGAGTTAAATAAAGAGACTGCGAATCTCCTACTCGGGGGCAAGGTTACCTACATTTAATTATGGGGTAATTTATATCTCATAGCTTATAACTATGAAGATAACATGTTAACGTTTTGCGTGCCATGAGACTTAGAGCAATATATAATGAACTATGATATCACTGATTTACTCTTTACTTAGCTTGTGTTCAAATTGATTACTACTGAAAACACTATGGATTCACTCAACCTTTGTGTTGACTTTTTAAGCATGTTTATCTCAGGTAACTAGAAGTATGATTCGGCACGGAGTGGCTGTGGACTTTCTTCTAATAAAAAGGGTGTCCACTTTGTTATCATTCAAGGAATAATGTATTTTATGACATATTTTGAAACCTCCCTCTGGGACCTATCTTATGTACTCTGATATTTATACATGAATGATAACAATTTTATGTAAAACGTCTCTTTTTGAGTCGTTTTCTATCCCCATGACTGTGAACCATGAAGTAGCACCCCAAACTTATGTTCCGCTGCGTATCACGAAAATGGGGGTGTCTATCACTTTGTTTACACTTTAAGTTATATAGGCTTCCAATCCTCGTTCTATAAGGATTCTCTCAAGTTTCACTTAAACCCTTATTCTATCCTTTAAATAGAGTAAAGCTTGCATGCTTTGTGCTTTTATTTTATTTTACAATAAAAACATGTTACAATCTTTATTATTATCTTTATTACAATAAAAACATGTTACACGAAGTTTACAAGTAATTTAAATCAAATTTATTTTATAATTTTGTAACACTGACATTACACGTATGAGAGGCTCAGACTATAAACAACTATTAATAATATTTTAGCTAAATTTGTTGGGTGTGTACTTATAAATCATGCTTTCATTATAATACATATACTCTCGTGCATCTACAGATTTTTAATATTACAATTAAATTTTTATTGTTATCCATATTCATGTTTTTAACCCGTGTACGCAAAGGTTATTAAACGCGGATTAGCTTTGGGCAATGACTATAACTAATAATAATATCTCAACTAGATTTGCTCGGATTTGAAAATATGATCAAGTAGTCTTATTATTTAAATAGTTTAATTGATATTTTAACATAATTCAAATTCATTGAATATAACTTTTTATATATGTTATATTTAATTCGTGCATACACTCAAAAAAATGTAGGCATACGTTGATGGTGTTTTAAGTATTACACTCAATTTAATGATGGTGGTGGTGGTGGTGTTGATGATAGTAGTAGTAGTTGTTTTTAAAAAAGGTTTTAAATATATGGGGTTTTTTTATAAATATATAAGTATTTTATTAGAAATTATGGAAATTGAGGAGTTTACACTTTGATTCATAAAATCATATTTAAGATCAACCTCTTTTTAAAAGTTTTAGGTTTGATTGTAAATTCCAATAACCAATCAAAATATAACGTGTATTTACACTTGAGACTGAACTAAAAAAACAAAAAACAAAAACAAAAAAAAAAAAAAACAAACTCAACAGGTCTTCTTTTTTTCTCCACCAAATTTTTCTAAAATTTGACTAAGATAATTCAATTTTGTCTTTTAATAGTCAATAAGAGACATATTTTGCAATTAAGCTCTTTTATTGTTCGATTGAAAAATCATAGGTTAATGGAGGTTTATGAATTTAATTAACATGCGCTTTCTAGGGTATAAAGAAATCGAAAGTTTAGGTTCAGTTAATATATTTTTTTTAACGGCAATTTTTTAAAACACATTAGCAAAAAGCTAGTGAGAAAAAAATGCTACAATATTTTTGAACAAGCTAAGATTTGATCGTTAATCCAATCAATCCAATTTGCTATAAAACTCTTATTTTTATGAAGAATCCAAACATGTGATAGAATTTTTACTTCATCAACAAGATTGTTCTTTCTATGTGGTTTAAGATCAAAGTATACTTGATTCTGGTATTCCAAGTAATCCAATTTGTGGATTGAACTACTGCATCAAACCATAGTTTCCCAGATTGAACATTACCAAATCGCTTCGTTCAAAGGCGGAGCCACGTTTGGACCAATGAGGGCACTGGCCCTCTCACAATTTGGAATGTTTAATATAGGATTTTACTACTTTGGCCCTCCTAAATGACTTTATGTACATTTGGCCCTAAAAAAATCGTTGTAGCTCTGCCACTGGCTTCGTTTAATCAGACTCGACAGACACTTAAGATAGTCCTTCAAACCCCACCTTCTTTTAACCATGGACCATAAACTGGATGCAATCGTACAATCTACCAAAAGATCATACGTGTCATCTAACGCTTGATCACAAAGTGAACATTTATCCGAATAAATATCAATATCAATATCAATATCAATATCAATATCACGTACTCCATTTAATGTTTAAACTCAAAAGATGCTTTTTTAAACTAATGATGGACTTACACGTACTTGGAGGTAGTCTATTGAAACGTGTTATTTTCGTTAGCCAAAGTAACTTTTAGGATTGGTTAGTGTTAATCACATGGAAGATATCATTAGGAGATCCAACTTGATGATATGGAATATGTACATAGGTAGGATCTCTAACAATAGCCTAAAATCAAATAGGCAATCGATTGCTATAAAATTTCAGAAATTTTTTAATCAGCGAAAAACTTCACAATCTAGATTAAGTGACACCTTTTCCCTTAGTTGGATCACGAATCCATCTATAGCTTGTCACCGAGCATATTTATGATTTCTTACAAAGACAAATTCCAAAAAACTTGGCTACATTAATATAGGGTTTGTTGGAATATTAGAATCATAAAACTATAAACTAATAATCACATAACATCAAAGACACGCAGCGGAATATACAAGATCATATACACGTAATTAATTAACTAAATTTAAATAGATGCGTACCTTTTTGATTCCTAGCAAGAACAAGGAATCGTGCACTCCAAGAACAAGGTATAAACCCTAATTAGGGTTTAATGGGGATCGACCTACAGTTAGTCGAATAGGGAAAAAATCAACAAGCTAAAGCAAGCTTGTACTCCGTTCTTGTACACACGTAATACTAGCGTTTCAATGGGAAAAGCTAGGTTCTATGTTCACAAACAAAACCCTATCTTGTGTTGAAGCAAAATCGAAAATCCCTAGGTGATAGGGGATGATTTCCGATCGGCAACAAGGGAGGAAAAGGAGAAGAGAATTAGGGTTTTACTTAGAACAAGATTAGGGATTAATGAACACAATGGGATTGTATTTATAGGCACCCAATGTCTTGCTCCCCACTCCAAGAAATCGACCAAATTAACCCTAGGGGAGGGTATTCGGCCGACCTTCAAGATTAGGAAGGATTCTAGATCCTTCTTGATCCCTATTTTCATTCTTAGTCTTTTTAATTAATATTTAACGTCCGTTAAATACTAACGACCGTTAAGTGATTGTTTTTGAAATGAATAAATAAATCATAAAACTATATTTAATTATTCAAACCATTGAGACTCTTACGTATTGTGTGCAATCCCGAAGTCTCGTGTTCGAAACTGGACATACGAATATTAATTATTATCCATAAACTCTAACAGCTCCCACTTGGATATTCATTAATATTGTAATGACATGGGTTAGTCTAGCTTAACAGCCCCAATGCCCCCAGATCGACTTGAGTATGGTTTTCCTGGAAAAAACCACGTGATGATTATATCATCATACTTATCCTTTTGTTTCTAATACTGCGTTAATATGGATATGGATCTTTGTCATTCCATAATTAACAATTAGTTTCTCGTTTATATATAATTGATCAAGATTACCAAATCATCTGAACATCATTCAGATAGCCATTGGGCGTGCACGCATACATCTTGTCAATCCTAAGAGTGGCCAAGTAGTATTAAACTTCCAAACACATTTGAAGGAACAAATCTTTTATTGACTACGAGCATAACCCTCGAACTTTGCATCATCTCCGAAAGTAGCCCTTATAACTACCAGTTACGGATAGCGTTAGACTACCTTACAGAAAATGAGCTACATTCTCAGCAGTTACCTGGTATCTCAAGTCTGAGGATAAATATTCTTGATTTACTTAATGACAACGATCCATAAAGTATAATCATGTGGTTGGGATAAGTCCTATATTCAATTTATCAAATATTGAATATCATGTGATATTGGTGTCTCAACCTTACAGTACATTCTACCAATCCTCACATTTGTCTTTATTTAATGATATTACCATATCATTAATCGACAACGGACAATTTAGAATAAATTAATTATTCACGGATTTAAACATGCAAATATATGATAAAATATTAACAAATGATAAATAAACGTTATCCACACTTTATTTCATTTAAAAAATAATATTGTTTACATATCCTTTATCAAAATACTAAACCAACAGATTTACATGAAACTACTGGCTAAACGAAGACCAATACCATTAGCATGTTGAGTAAACTTTTCCTTAGGTAATGCTATCGTAAAAGGATCAGCCAGATTGTCATCTGTGTGAACTTTGAGTATATTGATTTCCCCTTGTTCGACTTGTTCCCGAACATAGTGATATCTCCTTTGGAAATGTCTGGCGCCTTTCATAACTCCAGGTTCATTGGCGAATGTGACTGCGACAGAGTTTTCACAATACACATTTACAGGTAATTCAATTGACGGCATCACTCCAAGATCCGAAATGAATTTCCTTATCCAAACAGCTTCCATAGCCGCCTCCGATGCAGCAATATACTCAGCTTCTGTAGCAGACATGGCCGTTGTACTCTGCTTCTTACTCTTCCAGTTTACAGCTCCTCCATTGATGACAAAAACGTAACCCTTCTGAGACTTCGTATCATCTTTATCAGTCTGAAAGGACGCATCGCAGAAACCTGTAACATTCAGTTCTGCGTCTGGATTTCCCCCGTACACAAGAAACATATCTTTAGTATTCCTTAAATACTTAAGAATGTTCTTAACAGCATGCCAGTGATCTTTCCCTGGATTCTGCTGGTAACGACTGGTTAAATTTTGTGCGAACGCCACATCTGGCCTTGTGCATCTCACTGCATACACGATAGATCCTACTGCCGAAGCATATGGAACTTTCTTCATGTGTGCCACCTCTTCAGGTGTCGAGGCACATAGTTCGCTGCTTAAGCCATGTTCAACTTGCATGGGCAAATATCCCTTCTTGGAATTTTGCATATTGAATCTTTTCAATATTTTATCCATGTAAGCACTTTGGCTTAATCCAATCAACCGCCTAGATCTGTCTCTATAGATCTTGATTCCAAGGATGTAAGCTGCTTCTCCTAAATCTTTCATGGAAAAACATTTACTCAAATAATCCTTAACTTCATTAAGGCTTGGTATATGATTTCCCATGATTAATATGTCATCGACATATAGAATTAGGAAAGTAGTGTTACTCCCACTAGCTTTGTGGTATACACATGGCTCATCGAAATTTTGAGTAAATCCAAACTTCTTGATTTCCTCATCAAATTTCTTATTCCATTGCCTAGATGCTTGCTTCAATCCATAAATGGATCTTTGAAGCTTGCATTCCCGCTCAGGAAAATCTGGATTCACAAACCCTTCAGGCTGCACCATATAGATGTCTTCATCTAGGCGACCATTCAGGAAGGCGGTTTTGACATCCATCTGCCATATCTCATAGTCATAGTAAGCTGCTATGGCTATAAGAATCCTAATAGCTCTAATATCGGCTACAGGAGAAAAGGTCTCCTCATAGTCGACACCGTATGTTTGGGTGAAGCCTTTCGCCACCAAACGAGCTTTGTAGGTGTGTACATTGCCATCAATGTCCGTTTTCTTTTTAAAGAGCCATTTACTCCCAACTACCTTAGCATTGGGAGGAAGGTCTACTTCAATCCAAACATTATTGTCTCTCATGGATTGCATCTCCCCATTCATAGCAACCTGCCATTTTTCCCTTTCAGGACTATTTATGGCAGCTCTATAACTAGTGGGTTCATCTAGATCCCCTAGTATAGTTTCCTCACACTCTACGTTAACATAGACGATCAGGAGCTTTTGAAGATCTTGTAGATCTTCGAATGGGTACCACTTCAACTTCAGGTGGAGGACCTAAACTTTCAGGTTCCACAGGAAGTATGCTAGTGTTCTCAGAAGGTGACGTATCTTCATGATCATTTTCAAGATCATATACTCTCCCACTGAATTCTTGAGACAGAAAACTCTCCTTAAGGAATTCGCCATACCTAGCCACAATGACTTTATTTTCTGGTGGGAAGTAAAAGTAGTAACCCCTTGTTTCCTTAGGGTACCCTACGAAGATACACTTAACAGATCTTTTTTGGAGCTTAACGGGTGAGTCACGTTTAACAAACGCCTCACAACCCCAGACCTTTAAGTAAGACAAGTTTGGAGCCTTTCCAGTCCATAATTCATATGGAGTCTTATCAACCTTCTTAGTTGGAACCATATTTAATATGCGAACAGCACTTTCAAGAGCATAGTCCCAAAAGGATAAGGGAAGAGTTGTCAGATTAAACATAGATCGTACCATACCTAACAATGTACGATTTCTCCTTTCAGATACACCATTTTGCTGTGGCGTATAAGGAGACGTGAGTTGTTGGACAATGCCACACTCAGCTAGATAATCCTTAAACACTTAGCTTAAATACTCACCACCATGATCGGATCGAAGAGCCTTAATCTTCTTACCGAGTTGTAATTCTATTTCACTTTTAAACACCTTGAATGTCTCAAAGACTTCATGTTTATGTTTAAGTAAATAAACACAACCATAACGACTATAGTCATCCGTAAAGGTTAGGAAGTAGGTAGCACCGCGTTTTGACACGTGTCTAAGTGGACCACACACATCAGTGTGTATCAATCCAAGTAGATCTGAAGCCTTTTCCATATTGCTATGAAAAGGTTTCTTTGTCATCTTACCCGATATACAAGATTCGCATTTGTCAACTGAATCATCATTGACATTTTTCAAAAGCCCATCACGTTGCAGCTTTTTCATGCGTTTCTTGCCTATATGAGCAAGACGACAGTGCCAAAGATAAGACAAATCCAAGTTAGACTTGATTCTCTTATTGCCAATGCTATACATAGAATTATTTCCATTGGATACATGATTTTCCATATCTATTTCAAACACACCATTTAATGGAATTGCATTAAAGTAAAAAACAGAATTTAAAGAAACAGAAATTCCATTATTATTAAATGCGTGTTCAAATCCATTATCCAACAATAAAGAAACTGAAATAACACCTCTAACAATAGACGGTGCGTAATGACAATTGTTCAATACTAAAATTAAACCTGAAGGTAAAACTAAGTCAAATGTCCTTATGGCTTCCACTGCTGCACGTATGTCATTGCCCACGTACAAGTAGCATTCTCCATAGTTCAGTTTCTTCGCTCCTCTAAGTCCCTGCGATGTATTACAGATGTGTGTACCACATCCTGTATCATATATCCAGGCATTTTACTTACGAGGAAAGGAAAATAATTCAACCATAAAAATACCTGAAGTGCTCGCGCCGTTTGCAGCCTTGGCATTTTTATTCTTGCGACACTCCTCAAGCAACAATGGACAGTCCCTCTTCCAATGTCCAGGAGTGTTACAGTGGTGACAAGCAGCCGTATCCTTCTTGGGATAATCCTTCTTCAGAGGAGGATTCTGCTTCTTAGGCTTCTGCTGATGGATCACGACCTGTTTTCCTTTATCAGCTTTGCCTTTGCCCTTCTTGTTCGCATGTCGCGGCTTATTGGGCTTAGTGATCCTACCACCATGAACAGCCATCACAGTTGGTGTAGGTGCCTTCTTTGAGAGTCCCTTCTCAAAGTCGATAAGCATTGCATGCAAATCACTTATCGTCTTCCCCGTGCAATGCATATTAAAGTTGCACACAAACTCACCATACAATTCCTCATTGAGGGATCGGTTGATGAGGCCAACTTGCACATCTTGCACATACCCGCATCCAAGTGTGTCCAATTGGTCAAGATATCCTTTCATCTCCAATACATGGGCACTTACGGGTTTTCCAGCTTCCTGCTTGCACTTTTGCAAAGCGTCTAGGACATCATACAACTCAGCCATAGGTGGCTTCTCAAACATGCGTTTGAGTTCGTTTATCATGTCCATAGGGCCATGATGCTCAAATTGCTTCAGCAATTGAGTATCCATGCCCGACAACATTAGACAAGCCACATCATTGTGCTTTTCCCAGTTGTCATTGTATGCTTGCAGTATCTCATTAGATGAGTTGGCAGCAGGAGCTACAGGAAGAGGCTCACTAAGAACATCAAGTCTTTTGGCCACTCTAAGAACAATCCTCAGAGAGCGGTACCAATCATTGAAGTTTTTAGTCCCAGTCAGTTTCTCTCTTTCAATCATCTGTTTGAAAGCAGAGGTCATGTTTGACATGTTATTGTCGGGGTGGGCCATTTCTACAGAAAAAGTTCAAAAGTTAGTACTTTCGATAATAAACTTTTCAAGAAAATTAAACACCCATTGGTAAAATAACCATTTAATTTTCACTGAAAACTAGGATCCAAATTGACGTCGTTTCATTACATCAGCTGAGGCTGCTAGTAATGAAAGTACTCAATAAGGTACGGGATCACCCAATTGCCAATATCCAATTGCAATTCCTAGAAATCATGGGACTTACATATTATGCCAACCTCAGTTGCAAATGTAAGCATGTTTCATCCCCAAATCTTTATGCCTTGACGCCGTTTCATCACATCAGTTGAGGCTGCTAGCGATGAAAGTGCTCAATTAAGTTAACCAATTTAGAAACATGAAAATTGACGTCGTTTCATCACATCAGCTGAGGCTGCTAGCAATGAAAGTACTCAATTTACCCTTTGATTCCCATTCTTTGAATCATTACATCAGCTGAGGCTGCTAGCAATGATAGAATGTCATCTCAGGTGTTTCCGTATTAATTGGATGGCATATAACTTAAATTTAAGGGTATTAAATTTTTGATGTGTGTAATCAAAATATGTACAAAGATGTCATGCATTCATCTTTGTATCATATATATTTTCCAAAACCAGTTTACTCATTCGTTACATTAATAAGCTCAAATCATCAAAGTTTTAATTTATGGCGTTGAGAAACTTACAACATTGCCTTAAGATGCTTCGTACGTTATCATGGTGTACTTGATAAGTCTAAAATTGACGCACAGGCGAGCGGAGAGACAGAATGGAGTCTCTTTAAGGCCACAATTTAATGCGAAACCAACCTTATACCCACTTTATAGTTTGTCAATTTTAGGTCCGCCGCTTCGACCACTTTTGTACAGTCGCATCAATTAATTAAACACTTATGATTTTCTTGCTTAAAACAATGTTACACCATTATTAAGTCATGTTTATTTTTTATATGAAAAATTACCCTTTGTTATAAACATGTCTACAACATAATAACAAATGCGCAATTAAAAAATAAACACAAATAACTTAATAATGAACATGCTAATAGATCAATTAATATATATATGTTGGTCTTAAGACTCCCATTGGTTTTCGAGCTCATTGTACCCAATGGACCACAGGCGCCAATTTCTTGGCCGCGTAAGTCTTATGCTTAACATATATATAACACACATAATTGATAAATACGCGATTATATGGGGTCTTCCCCAATTTTAGGTCTTCCCAAAAAACCTAATTAATTAACTTTTAGTAATCTTAATTCGTTTTCAACAATTTTAATTACTAAAACCCCTAGTTAATTAATAATCGCAACAATTAGCACGTAGAACATGTAACACCTAGCATCAAATTTCCATGATAAAACATGCATGTTTTTATCATGGATTCCCCATATTGCACTTTTAATCATGTACCACATATTAACAAGCCAATATTGTACGCATATTAAATTAATGACATCACTAAGGTACTCATTAATTTACACATAAAATTGCATGCAATCCTAGGGTTTCTACAAGATTTTATCAAAACCAAAAAACCCTAAATCTAATAATGGGTGTCGACCCAAAATTAGGGTTTACCAAAAAATCCAAAAACCCTAGATCACCTATTGTATGTTTCTATTCACATAGGTTCAATTTTATGTTTTTAGTAATTAATTACATGTATAAACGGGCTCTTGATGCCACTTTTGGAATATTAGAATCATAAAACTATAAACTAATAATCACATAACATCAAAGACACGCAGCGGAATATACAAGATCATATACACGTAATTAATTAACTAAATTTAAATAGATGCGTACCTTTTTGATTCCTAGCAAGAACAAGGAATCGTGCACTCCAAGAACAAGGTATAAACCCTAATTAGGGTTTAATGGGGATCGACCTACAGTTAGTCGAATAGGGAAAAAATCAACAAGCTAAAGCAAGCTTGTACTCCGTTCTTGTACACACGTAATACTAGCGTTTCAATGGGAAAAGCTAGGTTCTATGTTCACAAACAAAACCCTATCTTGTGTTGAAGCAAAATCAAAAATCCCTAGGTGATAGGGGATGATTTCCGATCGGCAACAAGGGAGGAAAAGGAGAAGAGAATTAGGGTTTTACTTGGAACAAGATTAGGGATTAATGAACACAATGGGATTGTATTTATAGGCACCCAATTTCTTGCTCCCCACTCTAAGAAATCGACCAAATTAACCCTAGGGGAGGGTATTCGGCCGACCTTCAAGATTAGGAAGGATTCTAGATCCTTCTTGATCCCTATTTTCATCCTTAGTCCTTGTAGTTAATATTTATCGTCCGTTAAACCAACTCCGTTAAATACTAACGACCGTTAAGTGATTGTTTGTGAAATGAATAAATAAATCATAAAACTATATTTAATTATTCAAACCATTGAGACTCTTACGTATTGTGTGCAATCCCGAAGTCTCGTGTTCGAAACTGGACATACGAATATTAATTATTATCCATAAACTCTAACAGGGTTTTATTACTGAATTTAGGTTACACGTAATTAAATAATATTATCATATTAATATGCGAAAACAATTTTACTAAAAACCCTAGTCGCGGATCCATGCATACGTACAAGGAAGATCAAGGTATCCACCGGTACTAGTCATGTTTGAAAACTACTAGATGGTTCAATTCGTAGCGTAGGTAATCCCGTATCACTAAACCGATCGCACAGTTAGGGATTAGAAACCCTAACTACGATCGACTAAGGGTTTGGGTAAACCCTAAGTCAAAATTTAACTTAGGTCGTTTTGAGGTTTCGATCGATCGACAAATGAGAGAGGGGGAGAGGGTTTAGGTTTGTATGTTGGTTTGTGAATGTATGTGAAACAAGAAGAGATGCCTTTGTTTATATAGGCTTCCAATCCTCGTTCTATAAGGATTCTCTCAAGTTTCACTTAAACCCTTATTCTATCACTTTGTTTACACTTTAAGTTATAAACTTTATAACTAATTAAATTAGCCCACTGATGACGCTCGATTTATACATACTTTATATAGCGTTATTGGTTAGTTTCCTAATGTTTTCAATAGACTTTCGATACTTAATTGCATGAAAGTACATTTCAGGTCCAATCGAAAAAAAATCTCCATTATCTATATAAAGCATAAGCATAGCAGTTAAGTCCGAGCTAAAGCTAAGAAAAGACTAGATGAATAAAAGCGCGCCGATCTTTTAGAAGTACGCCGGTTACGGGAGCTATAATCATTCCCATAATCCGAGCCAGCATCACAAGTACGAGCGATCTCTAGTTTCAAGTGCGCTGGTCTTCAATTTAACTATGACCCCTTGGCACCAAGAAAAGTCATGAAGCCCGCCGGCGTTATAACAAAGCACGCTGGTATCGCTGACGAAGCCCACCGATCTTCTCTTCAAGTGTGGCGTACTTCAGAAGCTGATCAGTCACAGTCAGCCTATAAATAGCACCACAATTTGCCACATTCCATACAACTCTGATTCCAACTACTTACTACGTCTATTATAGCAGTTCTCAATCAATAACATCAATTGAATTGGACGTATGAAGAATAATTATGGTATATGTTGAAGTACAATTTTGGGTATTGATATAAACGATCACTAGTGACGGTGGTGCAATTCGTGTATCCAATTCCAGGTTGTATGTCTGTCTTTACATGTCATTTCATTACTGTAATTATGATCACTAAAGCCATATATGTTAGGCTAAACTCCTTATGATTGCTTGTATATGTTAATATAATAAAGTGGATTTGGCTATGATGTGATCTCATTTGTTTTCTTGTTTATGTTAAAACCTTGTTGTGCTTGAAACTCTTTTCCATTGTTTATCACTTCTAGTTATACTTATTAGTTGGCATAGGTCGAAAGAAGCAATTGGTATTATATAATTATCAAAGTATGTCTATGTGCCTTGATCAATTGGTTGAAGAAATCCGCTTTGTTAAGTATTAAAAAACTGAGTTTAAGTATTGCAATTATCCCTGTAAACGTGTGAAAACATATTTACTTGATAAGAAACATAAGTCTTGAATCAAACCGGTTAATTTGCGAAAATGCCATTTTGACGAAAATAGCCATTTGTGGATTGAACTTGCTTTGCTAATTGAGATCATCATCATCAGCCTACCACTAAGTTATAGAAGCTATCCAAGTAATCATACTTGTCCCATATTTGAATCCTTTCGAAGTTACAGTTATTTACATAATTTGCTTAAGTACTTTCTAAAATCAATCTAAGTAGTTTTCTTTGATAAATAGAATAATCTCAGTCCTTGTGGAATGATGTGGTCTTGCCTAAACTCTTTACTATAAACGAGTGTTATACTTTTACCCGTGTGTTTTGAAATTAAGAGGAACAATAGAACTAGTAATATAAATTTAAAGCTTTTGAGACACATCTCCCATTTAATTTAATTCTCTCGGCCCTTAATATTTATTACCACAATAATAAATATTTTCTTCCACTTATGATGCACGTGTGACCCTTTAGTGCCTTATTTATTGGATGTGATTCACTTATATAATATTAAATATATAATTACATATATATTATTTGTGCACATGATTCCTTCAGACTCCCACTTGTGCAATAATTATATACTCGTGCAATCACTGTCTTACAGAGGTCCCTAGCAAGACAGATATAAGGTTACCGGTTCATAAGAACTCTCACACCTTGTAATAGTACTTCCTCGATCCTCATCATTTGCCACAACAACTGAATGGTGTTTGTAAAAGAGTAAAGACTTCGCAAGTGATATTCGAGAAAGTACCTTAGCATGGACTGCGCTTCAACATACTTTTTATTCTCGTTTTCGTTTCTAGGAAACATTGACATGAAGTACATTCATTCAGCGCGGCCACGCAATTATACTCAATGTTATCTACGAGGGGCCCAAAATGTCTTCTCTTATTTTTCAAAGAGTCTGCAAATCCCTTCTTGACTATTAAACCACTTATTTTACCTCCCACTAAATCCAACATTAGTACACAACATTACACTGTTACGTAGTAACTGAAAACTAAGTGAAAAATGAAAGCAGTTAACCCAATATCTCAAGTGTTGAGGATATCTCGCGGAGACTAACTTTTCATCCAGTCCATGAAGTTTCTCACCGTGGGTCACCCAATACTTAGTCCTAGACTAAAGTACTCGTGAATCTATGCCTCTCTTATTTCCATTATCAAGCGAATAAGAGATCATGCCCATTCACGATAACTGTAAACCAAGTCGTCATTCCCATGACGAACAAGCAGTTATGGTACGATTTTAGGAATGTGACTATGCACTAGACCAAGGATTAAAAAAATAAACAAAATGTTTGGTTTTAAACTTAATGCATTATTAAAAATGAGTTCGCAAAGCTCTCTTAATACATAAACTATACATCATAAGTCCAAACTAATCTAATAACATAACTAAGCATTATCGAGGTACTTCATTCCTATAAACTTTTCATGTTTATAGTTCTTAGCTTGAGGCATTGGTTTATTCAAGGGATCAACAACATTGTCCTATGATGAACTCAAATAAGTACATTTTATTACTATCATTTATCCTATTAATTTGACTTGTTTTACTATATTATGTATGAGGATTGATACTTAATCGTTTACTTTTGTAATTCTCAGGTAAAAACAAGCATTTGGTGAAACTTAGCGATTTTGGACTAATTATGGAGCAAAACATGCATAAAGTGAAGAGTCTACTGAAATGAAGAAGATCAAGACTAATCTGCTCCAGATGCGCCGCATCTCACTCATGACATGCGCCGCATCTCTATCATTATTTCACCAGATACGATCCAAGATACAAGAGGACATGCGCCGCATCTAATCATGGAGTTACGCCGCATCTTCTGGCGGTGTACGAATATTCCTGAATATTATAATCTTGGACCCCACGCGAAGTTAAGTCAATGCGCCGCATCTACTTACTAGATGCGCCGCATCTCACCTCAGACAGAAACTATAAATACCCCAAGACCAGACGAATTCCAGAGCTTTTGTCAGATGATTAATTTAGGTTCGAAGACCGAAGCAGCAGAACCCTAGGACGAATTCAGTCAAGGAGGCAGCACAAGACACACCAAACGAAGATACAAGAGTTGTAAGAAGGTGCTGCATGTGTTTAATTCATTAAGTAGTTTTGTTTTATTGTGTTAGCAAACTTTAATTCATCAGGATTGGTGGCTTGTGTAATGTGACAACGAAAGATTGCACTCCCTTTAATACTTGCTTTCCCATCAATTAAAGTTTATATGTTGATGTCTTTGGTTACTACTTATTAGTGCATTGATAACCTCTGTGTTTATTAGTGGCTTGCGGGCATTTGACTGCGGAAAATAATGTGGCTCCCACGGTTATTACTAAATTGATCACTTAGGAATAACTTTTAGACATAAGTAATCATTAAGGGTTTACTCGCCGATAAGAATAGGACCAACGAGAAAGGGTTAACTACATACACTTCATATAAAGCTATCAATAAAACAAGTGACAATCTACTTAATCATAAGGACAGCCCTCTTATTGTCTCGAGTATTTATCTGTGTACGTGCGTGCTACTTGCTGATTCGTGCCTAGTGGTTTATTTTATTATTTAATTGCAAACAAATCGTGCCAGTCTCTCAGGCTGAAACCCCCTTGCGTTAGGATATTAAAATACTGATTAGAATAACGAGATAATACGTTCCACTCTTAGTGATCGACACTCTACTTACCATTATATTCATACTGACCGGGTACACTGCTCGTTAAGTGTGTGTGTTATTGATAAGTCGGCTAAATATAAATTTAAAACTTGAGTAGGCATTAAAACTGCTAAACCGCAACGACACACGCAGCACATCAAGTTTTTGGCGCCGCTGCCGGGGAGTGAATTGTTATTATCTGTTAATTTGATTAGTATTTTAATTAGGTTTTTCTTTTTATTAGATTAATTGCATCATTGTATTATTTTGCATATTTGTTGTTTTGTGTGTTATTTGTTTGCTTTTATTTTTGTTTTTGTGTTTATTTTTGTTTGTGTGTTTTAATTTTTGTTTTTATTTTTCGTATTTTTTCTGTTCTGCTATCGTTGTACTGTGCTAAATCAAACGATACGGCGCATCTGATCTCTCAGATACGGCGTATTGCGTTTAATTTTTTTTTTTAAAAATACAACGCGTTTAATTAATTCGATACGACGCATCTTTTCCCCAAGATACGGCGTATCTGTTTTTAATAAGAAATTTTTTCTAAGCGATGAAGTAATACGACGCATCTGCTTTAGCAGATACGGCGTATCTGTTTTTAAGGAAAATTTTTTCTAAACGTTAACGCCATACGACGCATCTGCTTTTGCAGATACGGCGTATCTATTATTTTAATTAAAAACAGTTTGCGAATTATTAAACAGATACGGCGTATCGATCTCTGTCGATACGGCGCATCTTACTGAATCAAAAATCTCGTATTTTTAAACGTAACGAAAATACGGCGCATTAACTTTCGTTAATACGACGTATTTAATTTTAAATAAATATCGATTTTTGATTAATTAATTCGATACGGCGCATTCGTAAATTCTAAGCGGCGTATCTATTTTCTGGATAAAGTCTGATTAAATTTTAACGATTATAAGATACGGCGTATCCAACTATTTGGATACGGCGCATCGTCCGCAGATATCAGCTATTTGTATTCATATATCCGTTTCTATATCCATTAATTTCTCTTCTAGCGAACAAATCCTACTGATGATTTTACCTTGGACGACAGATTTTGCTATGGAAGACATGTCAGTTAACGGATATCTTGCTATGGAATGCTTGTTTTCAGATTCATTCAATGTGCTCATGATCGATGCAGATTTATTCTCTTGGGAGACTCCTCTTGAAGCTGCTTTTAAGGAATTCATGCGTTTATGCAACATTGACAAAGAGGTATTCTCTTATGATGTATTTGTGAGGTACACTGGAGAAGAATTGTCGCTCTTATGGCCTATCATTGAAGCCAAAGGATTGAACTGGACTACTATCGAAGAAGATGATGGGAAATTCTATCTTGCATACATGGACTCAAGCAACAACAGCTGTGGTGGAGGCAACACCCAAATCTCTTACATGCCTTATTCCGAACAGTACTGGGGATTAAATGAGAACTATCTGGATAATGACAGAAATTATGCTTTGGCGGAATTACTATTTCATGGCAGATTGGTAAGATTGATAGACCTCTCCCTCAATGATTGGCTAGAACTCAAATATGGTAGTCCGGAATTTGCCCCTGCAAATGAAGTCAAGCAGATTATGACTTCATGGTTGACTCGGAGTTTTAAGAAGCAATTTAACGAGTTCATGGAGATAAAAAAGAATATGATTGGAAAGGCTTGCTTTGACGTTAACCACAATCCTAACAATGTTGATTTTTCAGAATGGTTGGCTAGTAAGTTTAATAACCATAAGAGCATGGATCGAGCTACTAAGGATGCATTATGGGTATATTGGATGAATGGAGAAGACGAAGAAGTAGAAAGCGATTATGGGTCGTCACTTCATGATTCAACAATCAATGAGGGCATTGAAGAACTTTTCAGAATTGACATTGATGTGTTCGATTATGAGACACCCTTGTGCAAGCAGTTCAAGGAATTTAACTACCTTCTTCAAGTCGACGATGATGTGCTTACTGGAGATCTACCAGGATTTAAGACTTATGACGATTTCAAAAACACCTGGTACTATGAATGGAATGACCAAGTACCATGGGTTTGGGATAAACCATGGGAATTTGAGCACATTAATCACACCTGTACACCCTTCGTTTTCAAGGACGGAAGTAGTGTTTGGCCGACCTGTGATTATAAAAATGACGGAACCTGTAATGGGGGAAGTATAATTGGGATGAAACGGGTTGGAAACGATGTAAACTTTGAAGATTATGAATGGTACGATAATGTTGAAGACTGCCCACAAAAAGCGGAGGCTTTGCAAGAAAAGGGTAGAATTGAACGCTTGAAAGGACTCAAAGGAACATCGAATACTACTTTCTGGGAATGGGTGCATGAACAATTTGATGATTTTACGAAGCTTAGTCAACGGTTACAATACGATTTGGAAAGAGAATGGGATGCGATTCAAGATGATAATAATAATGAGTCGTTGATTGAGGAATTAGATGACTATTTGATTAAGGATCCTTATTTTAAGTTTGTTGACAAGGACGAAGAAGAATTCACCAAAAGAAAGTGTCAACTACTTGGGATCCCTTACAATGAGCCACCCATGATTATTTCTGAAAAATTTAAAATCATCAAATATTCTTTAGGTCCTGATGAAGAGTATACTGCGGCGAAGACAAAGAGTTATATTAGATTAAGTCGAACGGAAAAAAAACGTCGCAGAGATATACGGGAAAATCTTTCGGATGAAGGAAGAAGGATGGACCGTGACAAGAACTAAATGAAGAGCTGAACGTGAGTCTAACTTGAAGACTCTGGAATAAAGACAAGTGCTTACCGGGAGACAACCCGGAGAATTTTTATTATTCTGTTTTCTGTGTCGAGTCAGTCAGGCCCGCATGAGGATACGGCGCATCTCAATCCTAAGATGCGACGCATCTCCTGCAATGGTCATATCTTATTTTAATTTTTCTGCATTTTTATTTTCGAATTTAAAACTATTTATCAGTTTATTTTAATGCGGCGCATCCCTGGTTAAGGATGCGGCGCATCTTTATTCTGATCCGTATTAATTCCAGGATCGATACGGCGTATCTTCTTCCATAAGATACGGCGCATCGACTGACCTGATGATTTTCAGTTTTAATTTTTAAGTTTTATTTTTATCTAACTACTAATGTATTATGCAAGCTTGAACCTTTCTTATCTTAGGTGTGTTTTAAAGCTTTGGTGGTATTATAGTTTCCTGGATTTCCTGTGGATACATCAAGTATGAAGCTTTAACGTTCTAATCCACAAGAAAGATGATTTTTGCTCTTATCAAATGGAGGATCATACCGAGCAAATCTCAGGGGAGTTTTTCTGTTCTAATTCTTTTATTTTCCAGTTTTTAACCTTTTATACAAACAACGCGGACGTTGTTTAACTTAAGTGGGGGGATTGGAGAATTAGAACACTTAACAATTACTTGTCCTAAACTTTTTCAAAAATTATGCTTAAAATGTGCTTAATATATCAAACTTAAAATTTTTTAGCATGTTTTTGTTTAAGATCTAAGTTGCATAGCTGCACACATGACGTTATTTTCAAAAATTGTGATTTTTCAAAATTCACAAATCTATGAGTGTGCCGGTGACTTGTAAACTTTAGAACTTGGCTTGTATACTATTCGAGACCACCATAATAAGTATTATATTTATATAATTGGAATGACTTGTCTAAATTGGTAAAATTCTAGGATTACACCCAAATAGCCTTATATGTTATGTGTTATTAGCTAACTACACTGGTTAGTTAACCCCCGTATAAACCCTTTTGTTACTCTCATTTTTAGAGTAAGATACCCCTAGAAAAACACTCAGAGCCATTCCTTTCGTTTCTTACACCTATGTTTAAAATGTTTCGTTACACCCTTACACCTTAGCCTACCCTGTAGATTAGAATCCGTGGTTGGTTAATTGCTATAGGCAAAGTGTGTTTCCTTACATTACCTGTGTTCGTGTGCGTAATTCATTATCTTTGGTTAGGTCGGGAAATTGCACAATGCAATTGGAGTGAAAGTAAATATTGTATATCTTTGAGTTTATTTTTCGTGTGTTTACTACTTTCACTATTACCGTTATTTCTGAAGTATGAGAAGTATGGAAAAATTATCCAGAATTATCATTATAGTGATGTGGTGAAATTTTACACATCTATGTTTATATGTTAAAAAAAAAAAAAAAAAAAAAAAAAAAAAAAAAAAAAAAAAAAAAAAAAAAAAAAAATTGAAAAAATAAGAAAAGAAAAAGAAAGAAAGAAAAGTTGGAAGTTTGTTTTAACCAACTTATGTAAAGTTTTGTATTAAGTGGTCGATATCACCACTATTTGTTGTACTATATCTATGGATTGAATGGGAATTGGCAGTTATGGGAACGCCAATTAAGGTTTATTCTTTGATTAAGATCTTGTTGAGTATAATTCGTGTCTACCTAAAGCGTGTGTTTCAAGTGTTAAAGCGTGAGTTATTTGATGATATGAGTCTTATTCATGGGATGGTTGGGATAGTGATTAACCACACTTAGGATTTTAATTTATTTGTTTTGTTTATTTTTTATTTTTACACCAATTTATATCCCAAATGTTATCCATACCCTATATTATTCTTTATCCAACCGAACCTTTGATTTATTGAGATTAGGGATTTGAGCAATTTTAAGTATCGTAGTCGTGGATTCGGCTATGTATTTATGATTTTGTCGCCCTTTTTGATATATTATTATTGGTGAAGTTTGGACCTATCTTTAGCCTATTCGAGTTAAAGATTTGAGCAATTGCAAGTATCGTGTTCGTGGATTCAATCATGTATTTGTGATTTTGTCGCCTTTTCTGGAATTTGAGATCGATAGTGATTAAGAATAATTAACCCTTAAGCCTACAAACCCTTTTTACCGCTTTAGACTTGTTATTCCTTAGCTTTAGTGGAGGAGATGTGTATACTTGCCAAGCTTATGATAGAATATTCGTCACAACTAGACAGTTAAACGATTAGATTTGCTTTTATCAAATTATTTTATTTTACTTCTAATTCGTTAAGTGTTTAGTTGTGTGATTATGAAATAAACGAATACATGCTTAAATATAAAAATAAATCCTAACATCTTTTAGGATACATTTTCATAAGAGAAATTCTAAGGTTTACTTGGGGACAAGTAAAGTTCAAGTGGGGGGATATTTGATGAACTCAAATAAGTACATTTTATTACTATCATTTATCCTATTAATTTGACTTGTTTTACTATATTATGTATGAGGATTGATACTTAATCGTTTACTTTTGTAATTCTCAGGTAAAAACAAGCATTTGGTGAAACTTAGCGATTTTGGACTAATTATGGAGCAAAACATGCATAAAGTGAAGAGTCTACTGAAATGAAGAAGATCAAGACTAATCTGCTCCAGATGCGCCGCATCTCACTCATGACATGCGCCGCATTTCTATCATTATTTCACCAGATACGATCCAAGATACAAGAGGACATGCGCCGCATCTAATCATGGAGTTACGCCGCATCTTCTGGCGGTGTACGAATATTCCTGAATATTATAATCTTGGACCCCACGCGAAGTTAAGTCAATGCGCCGCATCTACTTACTAGATGCGCCGCATCTCACCTCAGACAGAAACTATAAATACCCCAAGACCAGACGAATTCCAGAGCTTTTGTCAGAGGATTAATTTAGGTTCGAAGACCGAAGCAGCAGAACCCTAGGACGAATTCAGTCAAGGAGGCAGCACAAGACACACCAAACGAAGATACAAGAGCTGTAAGAAGGTGCTGCATGTGTTTAATTCATTAAGTAGTTTTGTTTTATTGTGTTAGCAAACTTTAATTCATCAGGATTGGTGGCTTGTGTAATGTGACAACGAAAGATTGCACTCCCTTTAATACTTGCTTTCCCATCAATTAAAGTTTATATGTTGATGTCTTTGGTTACTACTTATTAGTGCATTGATAACCTCTGTGTTTATTAGTGGCTTGCGGGCATTTGACTGCGGAAAATAATGTGGCTCCCACGGTTATTACTAAATTGATCACTTAGGAATAACTTTTAGACATAAGTAATCATTAAGGGTTTACTCGCCGATAAGAATAGGACCAACGAGAAAGGGTTAACTACATACACTTCATATAAAGCTATCAATAAAACAAGTGACAATCTACTTAATCATAAGGACAACCCTCTTATTGTCTCGAGTATTTATCTGTGTACGTGCGTGCTACTTGCTGATTCGTGCCTAGTGGTTTATTTTATTATTTAATTGCAAACAAATCGTGCCAGTCTCTCAGGCTGAAACCCCCTTGCGTTAGGATATTAAAATACTGATTAGAATAACGAGATAATACGTTCCACTCTTAGTGATCGACACTCTACTTACCATTATATTCATACTGACCGGGTACACTGCTCGTTAAGTGTGTGTGTTATTGATAAGTCGGCTAAATATAAATTTAAAACTTGAGTAGGCATTAAAACTGCTAAACCGCAACGACACACGCAGCACATCATCCTACTTAGGAATCTGTCTCGTCTCACATCTCCACTTTCCACGATTTCTCGTATGATGTGATATTTATGAAGTATGTGCTTACTCTTGTGATGCTCCCTGGGCTCCCTAGCTTACGTCATAGCTCCATTATTACCACAGAAAATTTCCACGTGATCTGAGATACTAGGAACAAATTCAAGATCTGTCAAGAAATTTCTAAGCCATACCTGTAATACCCAAAAATCTGAAACATGTAAAAAGACTAAAATGCCCATACAATCTTAAAATATGATTAATAAGTTTATAAAACACCAAATTGATCCCGAACCTTTAGAAATGAACAAGTTATGAAACCAAATAATTTATGTTACCACATTTTAACATTTTGGAATGTACAAAAATCATAAAAATCACATAAATAAATTAATAGGGCCGATTTACACATTTTATGTATTATTATTAATATTACTAATTCAATATATATCAAATAATCAAGATAAGTGCAAATTAATTTTAGAAAATCTTTAATACAGAAAAATGATTCTCTTGGGCCGAAAATTTTGCTTTTTCCCCCTCTTATCTACACGGTTTTGTTTTATTTTCCTATTACTAAACCAAAAACCCTAATTAAGCACACACAAAATTCTCTGCGCCTCATACGATTTTCTGGAAGTCTTGGAGTATTTTTCTGGTGTTGTTCATCATCAAAGGAAGCTGGGAAAAATAGGCTAGAGACTGTGGGTTCATTGGTTCGATTGTTGGAAGTTTTGTTTGTCGATTAAGTTAAGCCGAGAGGTACTAAAATCATACAACTCATCCGATCATTCTAAGCTGCTCCTGGTATTTTTCTTACGTTCTTAACATCATATATGTTCCATAAAAATTATCTAAATCGAATCATGCAAGCTTAATTGATCGCTTGAAATTTAAAGGTCTAAAACACGTATATAACCTAAAATATTCCATGCGATTTTTATGGATGTGAAACGCACTTTATTTAGACTCTATTCGACCTAAACATCACTGGGAAAAATGCTAGATCGATTTGTTATAGCCTATAATTGCCTTGTCGAATTTGTTTGTTAATCGAGTTTTAAAAGAAAACATGAAATAAAAAGAAACCCTAACGTGTAATCTAGGGTTAGGGTTTTTGGGGTTTAAATCTGGTCTAATTAATGCTTTTAATGATGATTTAATGATGGCGTAATGATTGGTAAAACTAGGGTTAGGATTTTGGTGTTCTAAGGTGTACCGAGAGGATTTTTAAAACAAAAAAGGGAGTTTTGTAATTTATAAAAGTTGTGGGTTATTTTTGTAACATACTTTAGACCAGGGGTAATCTGTATAAAATATAATATGGGGGTCCTTTTCGTCAAATATGTAACTTAGGGAATTATTTTGTAAATCGTGTAAAGTATGTAATTCGAATGGAAAATAAACAAATTAGAGGGACTTAATTGTAAATTCTGGAAACTTGGGGGTGTGTCGTATAAATAAAGATAATATGGGTGTAATATGTAAAAATTGGATACTTAAGGGTTTAATGTGTAAATATGGTTAAATTGTAGTTCGAATTGTATTTTTTTAAAGTAAAGGGTTAGTTTTGTAATTTATATATAGATAAGGGTGGTTCGTACTAATCATTAAAATATGAGGTATATTCTGTAACTATGTTAAATGTAGGGCTTATTGTGTAAATATTAATATGTAAAGGGTTAAAATGTGATTTAAGGAATTATGGGATTTAAATTGTAAAGTTAATAAACTAAAGGGTATAAAATGTAAAATGGTCAAAATTGAAGTACTTAAATCATATACATTGTTAACTTATGGATTAAATGTATAATTTGTAATAATTGCATTGTAGACCCTTAACTTTGGTTTAATTACATTTAAAACCCTAAATTATGTAAAGTTGTCATATTTAACCCTAAAATATTATAACTTGCTAAAATATACCCTATTTCCATAAATAAGCTTAATTATGACTTAACCTATTTTATAATATTTAAATCTTTCTAAAAATGGAAACTTACTAAATAAGGAAACTTTCTAAAAATGGAAACTTACTAAATTTGGAAACCTGCCATAAATGGAAAGTTACTTAAAATGGAAAGAGAACTAGAAACGGTAATCTGAACTTGAACCCCTTAGTAATTTTTTCTTCTACTCCTTTAGGTGTGAAGAAGGAGAGGCACTGATCTCTGTTCTATATTTGTTTTGTCTGTGTTGCATTCGTAATAAGGTACAGATACTCTGCCCTTTTTCAGTAAGGGTGTCTTATTCCCTTGATATGATTTTGATTTCTGATTCGTTTAAGATTCCCTAAGCCATTGCTATGTTCCCTTTTGTTGTGAACCTTTGCCATGATCCTTTGCTTTGTAAACCTTTATCTGATAAACTCTGATTTGGACCTTTGATATTACTTCTGAAATACTTGATTATGAACCATCTGTTATGAACCATCTGTTATGGACCTTTGGATATGACATTCTGATTTGATTTGATATCTGACTCTTAGTTTGATACCCGAGCCAAAATTTGTGACCCTAGCCATGAAGGTAACATGGCCATGTCATTGATGCACCGATGGCATGACTCTAGTGTGGTTGAGTGATGTTCCACACCGTCCCTTATCTGTTATCTGCTATGGCCATTATTATTATTTGTCTGCAGGGGCGTATGGATGCATCCTAGATCTGTTCTGTTAGTGGATTATCTATTTTGATTTGTTATTGTCTGGTGATTGGTACTGTGTGCAATACATGCCCTTCACATATATCTGGGAGCTGATCACTCCATTTTGATAGATGAGGTCACCCCTCATATTATCTGAGAGGCATCCACTCTATGGTTACGGTATCTGATTTGTCTGGGCTCGTGGAGGATGACTATCCTAACCTATCTCATTACACCTTCACATTTTTTTATACCTCATGATGTTTCCCCATGGCACCATATCTTATTTTTGTTTCATTATCATTACTTTGTTTATGTATCTGTTCACTGAGCTTTTAAGCTCAGCCGCATTTTCCTTTTCCTGCGGCAGGTATCTAAGCTAGGAGCTGGGATTTTTGCTATGGGGATGAGAGTAGAGTTTAAATGGAGTTGCTACCTTAGATGACCACCTTTATATTATGACATTTGTTTAGACTTTTTTTCATTCTATTGTTCGTTTCCTTTGGATTATTCGTTGTCTTTTGAACTTATGTTTTTGGCTTAAGCCGTGTTGGCTTGACTTTCTTTAATGATTTTGTTTAAGGCTTCCGCTGTGTATTTATGTATGCTTTGATTTGTCACCATAATGTGATGCTTCTACCCTTGCCGGGTTGGGGTGTTACAATTATGGTATCAGAGCCCAGGTTGCGACCTGTAGTACATAAGCCATGGCCTGTGAATCATATGGACCCTAGGATTTGACCCTTAGGACTTAAGTTTTGACTGGTGAGGATTTGGGTAGACATAGGTTTCTGTTTCGTCTTTCCTTTCGTGCCTATTCTTCCCTATTTTGCTAATCATTTTCTTGATCGTTCAGATGGTGAATACGCGTTTTACCCAGTACACTGATGGACAGGATGACCCTAATTTCGAGGCCATGATAGCCGATGCGATGGCTGCTGCTCTTCCTCAGTTGGTGACCCAAGTCACCAATAACATCAGAAATGGTGCGGGTTCATCAAGTGGTGGTGGTGGCGGTGCTCCACCTACTGCTCCACCTGCTGGTATTCATGTTTGGATCGAAAGGTTCAATAAGCTCAAGCCTCTCTCTTTCAGGTCTGCTGCCACTCCCACTGAGGCAGAGGACTGGATCACTCATGTTGAGAAGCTGTTCAGGGTTTTGGGATGTGCTGACGAGTTCAAGACTCGTTTGGCCACTTTCAAACTGGAGGGTGACGCACTGAGCTGGTGGACAGCGTATGTTCAGTCACAGGAAGGGGATTTCGCTGATACTTGTTCTTGGGAGGATTTTTGTGGCATATTCTATAAGCAGTATATTCCGGTGTCTGAGCAGCAGAGGTACGAACGTGAGTATGGGGCTATTCGTCAGTTGGATCGAGAGTCGTCTAGGGAATTCATGCAGAGGTTCATGAGGCTGGCTAGTTTTGTTGGACCAGAGGTTACGGGTAATGCTTTTCGTCAGGCTAAGCACTTTAAATGGGCATTGAAGAAGTGGGTGTTGGATCGTATTGTGAACACCGAGTATGAGGATGTTGCTGCAGTTGCGAATGATGCCCGCAACATTGAGATGTTGCATGCTGATGAGGGTTCGAATAAGAGAGACAGGGATGGTAATCGTGTGAGCTACAGGGAGCAGGGTCGCCAGGACCAGGGATATGAGCAGAGGGGTCGTCAGGACCGGGATTCCAATCGGGGGCGTCAGGAGTTCAGGAGTCAGGATCAGCGGGTTTCTAGTAGGGGTAGGAATAACCGTCCAATTTTCATGTATAAAGACCAATTTTCATGTATAAAGACCATTTCTCTTATGTCATTTGGCTAGTATTTTACCCATTTTTAATATACTGCCATATAACTTAGTAATTGTTACACTACAATTATCATCATATAATTCGCCTTCACTAATCAAGTTAAATGCTAAATTATTAGCATGCTCTATATTAGTAATTTTAAGAGAGTCATGAGAAACGTTAACTCTACTGATGACCTTTCCTTTTAGGTTACTCCCAAATATAACGTGTCCACCATCATACTCCTTATATGAAGAAAAAAAATCTTTTATCACCGGTCATGCGCTTAGTGCAACCACTATCTACAATCCAATCGTCCGGTTGAAAATCACATTTGAGACATACCTATAAAACAAAAAAAATATAATTCAAAAACTTGGTCCGTATTGATTTATGGGTCCATTGTTTTTAACGGGGAACATTCCTAAGTTGACATTCTAGGATCTTGAAGCAAGACACTAAGTCGTTCAAGCAAAACCTTAAAAACATTGACCAATGGATAGATTGAAAGTTGTTTTCTTTTTGAAATCTTGGTCCAAAGATTTTTTGGTTGCTCGTTCTAAAAAATCTTTGGTTTATGTAAAGGTTGTCTCTCCTTTGGAATAAGTTATAGTTTTAGTGAAATGATGATCTTTGGTTGTTGTAGGAACTTTTCTCTTTTGGAATGATGATCGGTTGTTTGAGTGAGGTTTGTTTGATTTTTGAAATGAAGGCTTTTGCTTGAAATAAGTTGAAGGTTTCACTTTAGGTGTTGATCAGAATGGTTTGGTGTTGGATTTAACCTTTGATATCAGAGCTCAATTCTAACCAGTTTGTAAATTTGTTTCACAATTTTATCACTTTCAACAGTTGTATGCGTACCATAGCTATTTGTGAAACGAGTTTATGAAATTTTGGGTTTAGAATGAGTGTTTTTCAAAATCTCAAAATCGTTACAGCTTCTGGTGCGCGATTCCAGCGTGCTGGAGCCGGACGTTTTCTGTTTTTCATTTTTACTTTCTTTCACAAATGAGATAGGTTTGGATAAATCTTTTGGAGCCATTTTCTGATAATTTGAAAAACCAATACCTTTCGTATCTTGGGGTAATTTTTTATGACTCAACATATCAACCAAAATGACATTAATCTTTTTAAACTTTGGAAAACTTAAGGCTTTATCTTGAAATTTGGATAAATTGTCTTTCAAAGAGTTAACTTCAAATGTGATTTTTCACAACTTGAACAAGGTTCAGTGACCTCTTTGGTTTTGCCAACTTTTTTTGCCTCATTGTAACACCCTAAGTTTTAAAGATAAGTCAAAATAATATTAAATTGATTTTAGAACATTAGAAAAGTCTTTCTGTTAAAAGTGCAAATAGTTTAATGAAAAGGACTAACATTGCAAAAAACTTAATGACAAGGACTAACGGTGCAAAGACACTCTTGGAACAGAAATTACCTTTGTACCCTTGTGAGCTATAAGCCTTATCAGTCGAGAACTACATAATCAGACGTGTGTATGTGATTTGGGACGTGGCATGGTTAAGTTTTGGAGGTAAATAAGTAAACCGCTTTCAAAGCTCAAAAACTATTTTACATGTGGGTTTCAAGGTTGTGTTGGTGATTTGGTGTGCTCCATATAAGTATTCAAGGTTTAGGAATAATCCCCATCAAAAGTTAGTGTGATATTATGCCTTAATTCATGATTATGTTGATTGGGGGTTTTGTTAAATTGAGGTTTTATGTAAACCCTAGATTTAATTCATCATCTGACATGATGTTGGAAGAATATTATGAAAGAATCATGTCGGGTCGGGGTGTTACATTTAAACCATGTGTTAGGATCATGGTTTGATGATTAGTATAAATCATGTTAAGTTTATGTTAGAATTAAGGGTGTTTGGCACAAGGCCGTAGAAATCGCATATATCCATGTTAGGTAAGTTGATGAAGCAAGTTCATGAATTATATGATTAGTATAAATTATAAAAGTGCTAGTATGTTGTTGTTGTTGTTGTTGTTGTTGTTGTTGTTGTTGCGTTTAGGTGCTCGCGAGAAGCACGTGGAAGCCTAGACCGAGAATAAAAGTGAGTAACAGATTTAGCTTCATGTTTTATAGTTAAACATGATTATAGTATGTTTATATATAGATTCGGAAATAGCCGAAACATACCATGTTTATGTTAGAATAGGAGATAGCCGAGTATTATCTATTATGCCATGATTCAGATATGGCCGAATGTTAGCCAAGTTTATGTTATGATTCAGATATAGCCGGATGTTAGCCAAGTTTATGTTATGATGGATGTTAGCCATGTTTATGTTATGATTCGGATATAGCCGGACATTAGCCAAATTTTTTTATGACTAGGATATAGGCAGATGTTATCCAAGTTTATCTTATGATTCGAATATAGCTGAAAGTTAGCACATTTAGCTCATGAATCGGATATATCCGATAACTAGTCATGTTTTATAGATTCAAAGATAGCTGAATTATGCCACATTCTGTTAGACTCGGATATAGCCGAAAAATAGTCAAGTTAAGGATGCTTTCAAGAAGCATGAATTGTCATGTCAAGTATGCACGTATGATGTGCCTTTACCTATATAGAGCGCTTTAGATAAGCGAAAGAGGAAATTCCACTTATAGCGTCTAAATAAGGATGACCCGTGCTTTATGCACTTATGATATGGGATTGATTAGAAATCGCTCGTATAAGCATGTAATACCGGGATTGCATCCGCACAAGAGAGTGGTAAATGCCACATATAAGTACTCGCCGCCTAGGGTGTAAAACCCTAAAAAATCGAATACCAAATTACGTCTAATTTAATTTTCTTTCTCCTTACAGTTTATTTCGATTTAATTTTAACCTTAAACTATATAGCATTTGTTATATTAAAAATATTAGTTACTAACCTAAAGTCACTTCTAATTTAAACATATGTGCACAAAAAAATAATACATTCTTAAATAGGACCATTCATCATACGACAAAAGTTATTGTGCACACACTCAAATTATGGAAACCATATGTCGGACAATCATTAACTAAATCATCGCCCATGAATTTCGCTCCAATCACGTCCTAATTTATTTCAATTATAATAACTTTCCCAGTGTCATTCCTTATTAAATCATCACCCATGAATTTTGCCCTTGCATGGTACGCCACTCTTATAAACAGATAACACCAAATATTCTACTAAAATATAAACACGTCATTCCTTGCTTATACACATATTCACAAGCTACCATCCTATTCTTAAACATATCTGTTTGCCCTTTTCCTCGCCATACGGAAACAAAAAGAAAACAATCCATAGCCCATTTGCAAGATTATTATTTATAATATTACAAGAGTATTATGAGTTCGAAGACTAACATCAGTCGATCCTTCTTTCAAGAAAATGGGAGGCAAGGCCAAGTGTGAAGAAAAGTTTGATCGTGGTAGCATAAGTTCGAAAGGTGTTCGGTTTTGGCCTCTTGTGTTCTTGTTTCTCGTCTTCAAATCCGACCCAAAGGTACCCACCACAATCGTCCTTGTATTTTCTGATGGAACTCACATAACCCGTATACAAAGCAGACATGAAAAATAAATCTTTGTTTCGTTAATAACATGAATATTCGAATGGACAAAATATTTTCGATTCGTGTTTCTGTTTGCTATTGGAACTTGTTGGTTAAATACGTTTTGATATGGTTATTAAAACACACATTCTGGATCTCTAATACCGACATTTAGAAACTTATATTAAATCTAAAGAGATAAAACATGGGGTTTTATGCATGGGTTGTCTGCTGTAACTGGGTCGATCTATACAGGAATGAATATATATGAATGAAAATATATGTGTACGAATAAAAGGACGTGAATGAGTATATATGTGAGTTTAGTGTGTTCGTTAAAGGGTTTGGATATGTGTATGATCAGTTTTAAAATGTATAAGTTGGTGGTGTACTGTGGTCTCACTAAAACAGTTTTGGTGGAGGTTAACTTCTGTCTCGCTATAACTTATTTGGTCTCATGTTGGTTTGTCTCGCTCGGTTTTAATTAAAGAAAAAGGGGCTGGGGTAAAAGTGTCCCGCTAAGGTTTGATATATGTGAGTCGAACGTATGATGTTTATTCTCCTATGTCGATCATGCCTCGCGGTGTGAGTGTGTTTGGTGTCCATCTATCATGTGTCGAACAAGCATGGGTCGAATACGTTTTCGAGGGTTATAATTTATGTGTGTGTGAGTTAAAAGATGAATAGGTTAGGAAAAGGATGTGTCCTATGGTGTTCTGGTTATCTCGTTATATTTATCTTGTGTGTGTCATTGGGTGACTTAACATGTTTAACTATATTAGAAAATAAAAAGAAGAGTTGTTATGTGTGTGGGGCGTATACATGTGGTAAGGCTAGGACTGATTTAATGGATATTCGTGTCGAATAGTGTGGGATGAGTGTGTCGAAATGATGAGAATAAGAAGGATTTTAGTGTGCGTTAAAATATCACGTCCAAGTGAGTTTATGCATGTGATAATTGGTCGTCGTGGTCTAAGATTAGTGTCAAGGATACGACAATAAATTATGAACGGCGGGGTTTAAAATTTTCATCTTAATATAAAATTATAACATAAACTTTAAAATAAAGCTATTTGACTTTTAATATTTAAACTTTGATAAATTACACAATTAACCCTAAACTATGATAAGTGTCATTATAAACCCTTAACTTTACTTAATTGTCTATTGTAATCTTAAAGTGTCAAACTTACTAAATATGACAAGTTACAAAGTATAGAAAGTTACTCAATCTGGAAGGTTACTAAAAATAGAAAGCTTCTAAAAAGAAACCTAAATCATGTCATCTGATTAAAACGAGCCTATAAGTAACAACGTGATCATGAAATTGTATAGGTTCGGTGAAGAAGGAGTGATTCCCTACTTCGGTATCCTTTCTTATTTTGGTTGCTTGCATAAGGTACAGATATTCTGAACCTTCTCACAGGTTTCTCATGATCTCTTTTATTTTCTGATTCTGTCGGTCTCTGTATTAAGGCCACTGCTATGATCCCCTTTACTTGAACCTTCCTGATATGATACTTGAATTCTGAGTTCCTCTGATAAACTGAACCCTGTTTTAATTCCTTTGATACCTGACATGATCCGATCTTCATCTTATGACCTGAATATGCAAACCTCTGAATACCCGGAAGATTCATTTTGACATTATAACTGGAATTGGAACTTTCCTTGATGATATGAAAATGTTTTTGAGAAAAGCTTTTGAATACAATGTCATACCAGTTTTAAATTGAAACTGCACTAAAGATTTTATGAAAATCTCTTTTAAGGACTATCTTTGTAAAAAGGGTTTTACTAAACATCATTTATGAAAGTCACTAAAAGATTTTTTTTTAAATATAAGCTTAATATGAAACCTTTGAATTGAGATCTTTTCTATGAATCTAAACTTTCTGATATTGAACTTTCTGATATTGAATCTTTCTGGTACTAAACCTACTGTTACTGAACCTACTGTTACTGGACCTACTGATACTGAACCTACTGTTACTGAACCTACTGATACTGAACCTTTCTTTTATTGAACCTACTGATATTGACCTTTCTGTTATTGAACCATCTGATATGAACCTTCTGATATACTGAACTGGATATTGACCTATGAAACTAAACTGAATACTGAATACTGATACTTGACCACTGACCCACAGTTTGATACTACGAGCCATAACTAGTCATGAGGGTTTCATGACCATGTCATTGATGCACCGATGGCATGACTCTAGGGCAGGAGAGTGATGACCTGTTCCGTCCCTTTTATGTATTTATTTGGTGTTGGGAGGTTTATGGCCACCAGGGGCGTATGGATGCATCCTAGAACTGTTACTGTTACTGTTACTGTTACTAATATATACTGGTGACTGATGGTGTGTGCGATACACGTCTTTCACATTACTGGGAGCTAGCTACTCCAATTTACTGTTTGAGGACTCCCCTCATATTTACTGATTACTGAGAGGTCTCCCCTCTACATGATTATACTGATTACTGTTACTGATTACTGATACTGGGCTCGTAGAGGATTACTGTTTCCTACACCTTGTACCCTTGTACTTCTCATTACTGTTACCCTTTCTTATGCCATAACCCTGATTGATTCGTATTTCCATTACTGTTCACTATTCTTTATTACTGCTTTGTTACCGTTATATCTGTTCACTGAGCTCTCGTAGCTCAGCCGCATTTCTTTTCCTGCGGCAGGTTTTAGTAGGAAGCTGGGTATGAGCGGAGAGTACCATTGGACTTAGAAGACTACACTGTGATAGTTATTTTGCTATAGAGATGATTAGAAGAATTTAGATTTTCGAAATTAGTATTTATTCCTTTGTAAATTTTGTATTTCTCTGTAATTTCTTGTAACCTTTGTATTCCTTTGTATTATTGAAGATGTATGCTTGTGTATGTTTCTGATATGTCACCATCTTTGTGACATCTCTACCCTTGTCGGGTCGGGGTGTTACAATTTATGGTATCAGAGCGACAGGCTGCGACTCGTAATACATTTACCCTTGACCTGTGTAAGTTAGACCACTAAGTTTCCACTGTAAGCGCTCACCAGATAACTTTAAGATTTTGCTTTAGGATTTCCCTATAGGAACTTAAGTTCTGACCAGTGAGGAATGGGTAGACTATAAGGCTTTTGTTTAAGTATCATTTCTTCCGCATCACTCTGATTTATGCCCTGTTTGTTGAGATCACTCTTGGAGATTGAAAGCTCACACTTTGCACCACCTAAGAATCCGACTCCGACCTCTGACTCTTTTGTTAATCATTTTGATGTCTCTTCGGGTATTCTGAGAATCTCCATGACGATAACCTACTTGATACATTCTGTTATTTGCTTTTGATAATCTATGAACCTTCTGATCCTATTTGAGTTCGTCTTAAAAATCTCTGTTCCCATGAGAAGTCTGGTGGTGTCTTAACCACGAGTATAAGAATGCTTTCCTCTTATTTTTAAACAATAAGACTTGCGTTGTCAATCTGTTTTTCCATTGAATAGTTAACTTTGATTTTAGTCTGATAAAGGATAGGTTGATTGATCATTGACGACTACCCTCTGATGTTTCACCTTCGGTGTTTCAAAACCATTTTGAACTCCCTACCATGATTTTCGATTGTTAAACTTTTGCTATCTCTACCTGATTTTGTTCTTCACTTCCGACCTATTTGATAAGCAGTTTGATACTCCTCTGACCATTCCGAAGGTCATTTAACCTTAAGGTGCTTGACACATTCTGTGAATTAATTACCCATGCTGGATATAAATGTATCATCTGATATTACTCTGTCCTTGCAAAGTCCGTTACTACTCCTATGAGAACTCTGGTGATTATTAGCCATGGACTGTGACGATGATTTAGTCCCGATATGAATTTGTTAACTGAGAATGATGATGCAGATAAATGACATTCTATACGCCTGACTTTTGACAGTTATACGATGTAGCTAAACAAGACTCCAATAACTTGAATTGTTCGTTTATCTACCTCCACACTTTGATGAACCATGTACTTGACCTTGATATATGAACTATCTGTCTGGCTTGGCGACCGTACTCATCATACGGATCCGTTTATTTTTGACATATTTGATTTTGAGGTCTTTAAGTTATGGATTGGCTGGCCCTCATACGCTGCCAGGGACTACCGTATCTAATTTGTGACCTTTAGTAATATATTTCATCCCACTTTCGTTATGATAACCTTTAACCGCTCCAATCTGTTAAGTTTAACGCTGTTATGGAAACATTTACCTCGATCTCACTTGATTATTGATTGCCTCCTGACACCTATTATCCACTCTTAGAAAACTTTAGCATTGGAAGTTGTTGTGCAAATTTTCTGGTGTTCTATGATGGAACTCTTGGGTTTCCTTTCCGGTTGAGAAGTAGAATGAAAATTTGAACCAATCCCGGTTAACGGACCATGATGCCATAGAAGTTAAGAAATTGGATAAGATGATGAAATATGATTCTGTTCACCTCAGTGTTTCATTTTGAATACCCTGTTAGCTTGTGAAGAAGAAGAAGAAAACTTTGGAGTATTGACTATCGTAAACCTAATCGTATCACTACCATGACCACCTTTCAAATCAGCGTATCAATGATTGATTCTATCTTTGTAAAATCCGTACCAGACGACCCCTGTGGAGGATTGAAGGACTGAAGAAGCAACCACAAGGACTTCTAAGAAGGGAGATGACAAACTGAGAGTAACCTCCGGGAAGTATTTCAGTTTTATGCACAAAGAGGAGCATAAAAATCATCTTGTAAAAGGACCCTTATTTTGGAGGAAACAGACTTGATTGGCACCTAGAGATTGTAGCAGACAACACTACCATGCATCCGGCGATGACGGCAGTTTGAGATGTCGAATTCTGAACTGTGCTGGAGACCTGTCGAAGACACGCAGTCTTGCTTCTCTATTCGTCTTAGTTGTACTAAGAGGAATTGAGAGCAGAAGCAGACTAGCGAACGGAAGAATGCACAGTGACCATACTGGAGATTCACGTTACTACACCTCAGTTCCAAGGAGAAGTGCCGAAGGCTTGAGGGACCAGACTCGAGTTGATATTTTCTTTTCCACTCTATGATCATACGATAGACTGCATGGACTTAGAAGAAGTTTAAGATCATGTATTTGGATGGACGATAATCCTGAAGTGAACATTTGTGTTTGGAAGAGTTGATTTTGTGAAGAGTGAAGCTATGGATGACGTTATTCATTTCCTCTTGACCTACCCCAATTTCCGTTAACTGGTGATAGGACCCCTTGAATGAGTTATGTTCTCTGTTAGTAATTCCGCTCTGTGTTCATTCTGCGTATGCTGGACGATGGTTTTGTTATGAGGAATTTGACGAATGATGGACGATTTGATGTTTTTAACGATTTACCAAATTCTGATAGACATTCTGGGACTTTCGTTAACTCTTTCGAGTAGTTCGTTTTCCTCTTAGTTATGGTGTTTGATTTTGATGGCCCCTGAGACTGTAGAAGTACTAAGTGGATTAAGATAGGTAGTTTTGATTACGACTTGAGATAAAGTATGATTATCATGAAGGCATATTTATGTGGTGCTAGTATTATGACGCCTGATCAACGTGATAATACTTACACCATATAACGTGCACTCATTGTGGCCATAGGATATCTTGGGGAGTACCTAAGTTTAGAATCTGATCTCCGTTAGTTATCCGTGATTAGTGAGAAGTTAGGTTCATCCTATCTATGCGTATACCCTGCTTTCGTTCATTAGATATCTGGATCAGTTTGGACTCTTGTTTTGCATTCTGTTGACCTCAGTTATAAATCTGGAAAACTCTGTGAAGAGCTCTCTACTGTTGACACAGTCAATTTAATTTGAAATCTTGTTTGTATTCCATGTGAGCTTTCTGGAGATTCACCTATCGTCCATTTTATGTTGCATGGACCTTTTGTTCTGAATCAACCTAATTTGTCTCCTTCTGAGGAATCTGAACCCATCTTGTTTTGATCGAGTCATGAGAAACCATTTGTTTTGAAGATCCTTCTGGAAGAACCTCCCCGGGTGTGAGAATTGTTCGCGACGACCTTTTACGATTTGCTACGACGTTGTCTAACCTTGCGACTTCAATTTTCGAGGACGAAAATTTTCTTCTAGAGGGGAAGAGTTGTAAAACCCTAAAAATTCGAATACCAAATTACGTCTAATTTAATTTTCTTTCTCCTTACAGTTTATTTCGATTTAATTTTAACCTTAAACTATATAGCATTTGTTATATTAAAAATATTAGTTACTAACCTAAAGTCACTTCTAATTTAAACATATGTGCACAAAAAAATAATACATTCTTAAATAGGACCATTCATCATACGACAAAAGTTATTGTGCACACACTCAAATTATGGAAACCTTATGTCGGACAATCATTAACTAAATCATCGCCCATGAATTTCGCTCCAATCACGTCCTAATTTATTTCAATTATAATAACTTTCCCAGTGTCATCCCTTATTAAGTCATCACCCATGAATTTTGCCCTTGCATGGTACGCCACTCTTATAAACAGATAACACCAAATATTCTACTAAAATATAAACACGTCATTCCTTGCTTATACACATATTCACAAGCTACCATCCTATTCTTAAACATATCTGTTTGCCCTTTTCCTCGCCATACGGAAACAAAAAGAAAACAATCCATAGCCCATTTGCAAGATTATTATTTATAATATTACAAGAGTATTATGAGGTCGAAGACTAACATCAGTCGATCCTTCTTTCAAGAAAATGGGAGGCAAGGCCAAGTGTGAAGAAAAGTTTGATCGTGGTAGCATAAGTTCGAAAGGTGTTCGGTTTTGGCCTCTTGTGTTCTTGTTTCTCGTCTTCAAATCCGACCCAAAGGTACCCACCACAATCGTCCTTGTATTTTCTGATGGAACTCACATAACCCGTATACAAAGCAGACATGAAAAATAAATCTTTGTTTCGTTAATAACATGAATATTCGAATGGACAAAATATTTTCGATTCGTGTTTCTGTTTGCTATTGGAACTTGTTGGTTAAATACGTTTTGATATGGTTATTAAAACACACATTCTGGATCTCTAATACCGACATTTAGAAACTTATATTAAATCTAAAGAGATAAAACATGGGGTTTTATGCATGGGTTGTCTGCTGTAACTGGGTCGATCTATACAGGAATGAATATATATGAATGAAAATATATGTGTACGAATAAAAGGACGTGAATGAGTATATATGTGAGTTTAGTGTGTTCGTTAAAGGGTTTGGATATGTGTATGATCAGTTTTAAAATGTATAAGTTGGTGGTGTACTGTGGTCTCACTAAAACAGTTTTGGTGGAGGTTAACTTCTGTCTCGCTATAACTTATTTGGTCTCATGTTGGTTTGTCTCGCTCGGTTTTAATTAAAGAAAAAGGGGCTGGGGTAAAAGTGTCCCGCTAAGGTTTGATATATGTGAGTCGAACGTATGATGTTTATTCTCCTATGTCGATCATGCCTCGCGGTGTGAGTGTGTTTGGTGTCCATCTATCATGTGTCGAACAAGCATGGGTCGAATACGTTTTCGAGGGTTATAATTTATGTGTGTGTGAGTTAAAAGATGAATAGGTTAGGAAAAGGATGTGTCCTATGGTGTTCTGGTTATCTCGTTATATTTATCTTGTGTGTGTCATTGGGTGACTTAACATGTTTAACTATATTAGAAAATAAAAAGAAGAGTTGTTATGTGTGTGGGGCGTATACATGTGGTAAGGCTAGGACTGATTTAATGGATATTCGTGTCGAATAGTGTGGGATGAGTGTGTCGAAATGATGAGAATAAGAAGGATTTTAGTGTGCGTTAAAATATCACGTCCAAGTGAGTTTATGCATGTGATAATTGGTCGTCGTGGTCTAAGATTAGTGTCAAGGATACGACAATAAATTATGAACGGCGGGGTTTAAAATTTTCATCTTAATATAAAATTATAACATAAACTTTAAAATAAAGCTATTTGACTTTTAATATTTAAACTTTGATAAATTACACAATTAACCCTAAACTATGATAAGTGTCATTATAAACCCTTAACTTTACTTAATTGTCTATTGTAATCTTAAAGTGTCAAACTTACTAAATATGACAAGTTACAAAGTATAGAAAGTTACTCAATCTGGAAGGTTACTAAAAATAGAAAGCTTCTAAAAAGAAACCTAAATCATGTCATCTGATTAAAACGAGCCTATAAGTAACAACGTGATCATGAAATTGTATAGGTTCGGTGAAGAAGGAGTGATTCCCTACTTCGGTATCCTTTCTTATTTTGGTTGCTTGCATAAGGTACAGATATTCTGAACCTTCTCACAGGTTTCTCATGATCTCTTTTATTTTCTGATTCTGTCGGTCTCTGTATTAAGGCCACTGCTATGATCCCCTTTACTTGAACCTTCCTGATATGATACTTGAATTCTGAGTTCCTCTGATAAACTGAACCCTGTTTTAATTCCTTTGATACCTGACATGATCCGATCTTCATCTTATGACCTGAATATGCAAACCTCTGAATACCCGGAAGATTCATTTTGACATTATAACTGGAATTGGAACTTTCCTTGATGATATGAAAATGTTTTTGAGAAAAGCTTTTGAATACAATGTCATACCAGTTTTAAATTGAAACTGCACTAAAGATTTTATGAAAATCTCTTTTAAGGACTATCTTTGTAAAAAGGGTTTTACTAAACATCATTTATGAAAGTCACTGAAAGATTTTTTTTTTAAATATAAGCTTAATATGAAACCTTTGAATTGAGATCTTTTCTATGAATCTAAACTTTCTGATATTGAACTTTCTGATATTGAATCTTTCTGGTACTAAACCTACTGTTACTGAACCTACTGTTACTGGACCTACTGATACTGAACCTACTGTTACTGAACCTACTGATACTGAACCTTTCTTTTATTGAACCTACTGATATTGACCTTTCTGTTATTGAACCATCTGATATGAACCTTCTGATATACTGAACTGGATATTGACCTATGAAACTAAACTGAATACTGAATACTGATACTTGACCACTGACCCACAGTTTGATACTACGAGCCATAACTAGTCATGAGGGTTTCATGACCATGTCATTGATGCACCGATGGCATGACTCTAGGGCAGGAGAGTGATGACCTGTTCCGTCCCTTTTATGTATTTATTTGGTGTTGGGAGGTTTATGGCCACCAGGGGCGTATGGATGCATCCTAGAACTGTTACTGTTACTGTTACTGTTACTAATATATACTGGTGACTGATGGTGTGTGCGATACACGTCTTTCACATTACTGGGAGCTAGCTACTCCAATTTACTGTTTGAGGACTCCCCTCATATTTACTGATTACTGAGAGGTCTCCCCTCTACATGATTATACTGATTACTGTTACTGATTACTGATACTGGGCTCGTAGAGGATTACTGTTTCCTACACCTTGTACCCTTGTACTTCTCATTACTGTTACCTTTTCTTATGCCATAACCCTGATTGATTCGTATTTCCATTACTGTTCACTATTCTTTATTACTGCTTTGTTACCGTTATATCTGTTCACTGAGCTCTCGTAGCTCAGCCGCATTTCTTTTCCTGCGGCAGGTTTTAGTAGGAAGCTGGGTATGAGCGGAGAGTACCATTGGACTTAGAAGACTACACTGTGATAGTTATTTTGCTATAGAGATGATTAGAAGAATTTAGATTTTCGAAATTAGTATTTATTCCTTTGTAAATTTTGTATTTCCCTGTAATTTCTTGTAACCTTTGTATTCCTTTGTATTATTGAAGATGTATGCTTGTGTATGTTTCTGATATGTCACCATCTTTGTGACATCTCTACCCTTGTCGGGTCGGGGTGTTACATAGGGATTCCATATATGTTAATGTGACAATTAGATATCGTCTAACTAGTATAACATGGTTAGATATCACGACATGATATGAGACAATTAGATATCGTCTAGCTAGTAGTTTTAAAGGAGTGTTTGGCACAACTCCGAAAACATGTTTCTACTCATGCACATGACTTGTAAAAGTGCAGATATGTTAATTAAAGTATATTTAGCAGCTATGCAAAATTTCAAGTCATTTCGTTAAGATCAAGTATGATTTCTAGAAATTGGTTTTGTGCAGAAAGTGTGCAAGCCTGAACTGTAGTGGATACGACGTATCCCCAAATGGAGATACGTCGTATTGGTGGATACGGCGTATCGACTCAGATTTTTTTTTTAAGTTCAGTTATGTTTGGGTCTTTCACTCAAGCTTAAGCTCTTAAACTTTGTTAATAAGTTTAACTCTTTCTTTTTCCAAACAACATTTTTCTCTAGCGAATGCTTTAATTTCTTTAACATAATCTTTTTTTATTTCAATATTATCATTATGTAAATCACTAGCATTTAAACTTTTATTAGAATGAGAAGGGTTTAAATTTGCCTCTTGAGATCCGAGCGCCATGAGACATGATTCGTTCATTTCTTCATGGTCACCTTCTTCACTATCGCTCCACGTACTTTTGCAAAGCATCTTTTTATCCATTGCAAAGAGTAATCAATAATATTTGTATTGTCCACCGATCTACAATAGTTCTCTTGAGCCATGGATCTTAATAAACTTTTTACAAAAATTAGTTTAGGACTTTAATATTTTGAAAAGAAGTTTTCGACTTTAAAAAAACTTTTGTTAAAACACATTTGGGTTTGAAAACTTGAGTATCACGCTCTAATACCAATTTCGGAACCATAGAGAGGAGTGAATACGTTCTTTTCGATTTTTTTAAAATTTAAGTATATTAAGTGTCAAGATTGCATGCAAGTATGTAAACAATAAAGCAATATAAATCGTATGTGAATAGTTAAGGGAAGAGAGACAAACACAATGTTTTGACTGGTTCGGGATGAGGTGTTTAGATCATCCGTATGTCCAGTTTCGAATCCGCGACACCTATATTATTCACTAGTACCAAATCCTTGTGGTGGATAAACCGTACACCTTATCTTTCACCGATCAACACCTAGACCCAAGCTAGTACCTGACGGAGTCGGCACCCGAAACCACTCACAAAGACCTCGCGAATTCTAACACCGATTACAAAGACTTCTACCAAAGAATTACCAAACCCCAAGCTTGATCGCACCTGGTACATGACTATTTCACGCTTGTTTCTCTACATCCGAAGTAAGACTTTCACACTTGCATCTCCACACCCGGAGTAAGATTTGACACTTAGTTACAAATTGAATGAAAATGTTTAAGTATTTGTTACAATAAGAATACTAGACAAGAAGAAGATAGAGTAAGATAAAGAAGACTCGATCTAAACAACACACAAAAGTGGATTAAGTTATCATGTGTTCTTCTCTTGCAAAGAAGTTTGTGAATAGATGATAGAAGATGTTAAGAAACAAGAAGGATGAAAGAATTAGAGATAAATAAGAGAGAAATAAAATGGGAGAAATAGATGGCAGGAGGTGAAGTGTTAGCATGGCAAAAGGGTTCTATTTATAGGCAAGAAACCAAGATAGCCCAAGGCGCGCTGCTCCGGTGTGCGATTCACTTTTAACCTTTCCAAGAGTACTTGAAAGCCCCAAGAATGGTTAGGTTAAACCAACTCATTAGCCATGGTTAATTGGGGTTCAAATAAGCCTTGGTTAGAGAAAAAGGAGGGAGGCAAGATATTAACCACTTGGTAGGAGAGAAAGGTGGTTAATTGAGGGCAAAGTTGCATTGTATAGAGGGAAATATGGACAAAGCAATGCAAATAAGATTCTTAGTTCAAATTTCAAATTCAAAAGTCAAATGTTATAATCTTTGTAAATTCCACAATTAACTTGTTAACTAACTACTTTGATGCAACTAAGTTAAGTACTTTGTATCAAGGTTTTCAAGATCGGGATCCTACCTAGGATCGTTTTCGTCTTTGCAAGATCGTGATCGTAAGATTGGATCGGGATCCTAAGATCCTACTATAATGCTATTTTTTAATGATCTTTGTAATATTATTCAAATCTACAAATTATTATGTATTATAAACATGAAATTATACGAATATTTAATGAAAATGTTGTCCTAAATTATGAGTATTTAATGTTTATGAAGAATCATATGTTATTTTTTAAATTATATAAAAACATAAACCATAAATTTGTAGTTTTTTAGTTTGCGGTTCGAGAAAAGTAAGATCGGATTGGAGTAGATCTTAAGATCCTATAGTCAAGATCGGGATCCTATAAGATCTCAAGCTTGTTAAGATCCTACATAGGATACGGATCATTTTTGCTTCGTAGAATCGTAAAATCGTAAGATCCTAATATCAGGATCGGGATCTTAACAACTATGCTTTGTATATTTAGTAAACCATTAACCCACAAAAGGAAAATGCATTTAGCTAAGTACATAAAGTGAGCTTAACTTGTTTGTTCAAAAAAGATTAGACCTATTTGATAATTAGTTAAGTCATAAGTAAAGATTATACCCATTTGTATATTTTCAGTTGATAATTTAATAAAAATATAAACCTTCAAGCGTTTAGCTTGTTTTATAAAATGTTTTGAGTAGGCTTTTATAAAGGCTTTGAGTTGGGTTTATAAAATGTTTTGAGTAGGGTAAGAGGCTTTGAGTTGGGTTTTATAAAAAGGGTTTTGAGTTGGTTTATAAAAGGGACTAGACATTTTGACAAGATCTCTCTAAGTTATAATTCACTTGCGATATTATGAAACATCTTAAATATCATGTACGAACCTTTATTAAAAGATCAAACTTTGTTAGGTAAGAGGAAAACCGACTTTGAAAAACCAAGGGCGCGAAGACAGAATCTGGCGCGCTGGTCTTGGTACACTGGCGCGCGAGCCCACCATGCAGGATCCTGTTTTCGTGTGTTTTTTAGCTATCGCTAACGATTTTAAATTTCTTTTAGTATACATTTATCATCATTAAAACGTAAAGGAGATATATGTATAATATTTTCACCAACAAAATGTATTTTTTCTAGATATGAGATGGTTCGGCTTGGCTCGATTTTTTTTTCTTTTCTAAAACTTAAAACATGCCGAATATGTTGGTTTATTCTTTTTAGAAACTGTTTAGTTTTGGTTTATCTATGTTCAGCTTTTTGTTTTTTTTGGTTTTGATTTTACGGCTTGATGTTTGGGGCTAGCGGCGCAGCTTTTTGCTCATTTGACTTCAACCACTATGTAAATTCTATTTTGATGAAGTATAAAAATAAGTATATAAAAAGTAAACAAACACACAATAATTACAATAATAAACTAGTGACTATGCAAAAGACATGTAAAAGAATTATTCATATGACCACAAAAAAATCTTAGTTTTTATTCGATTCGGTGATTTTCAGTTTGGGTTCTATCTAAAAACTAAATCAAAAAGTAAAGTTTGGTTTTTCAATCGCTTTCGGGTTTTTAGTTTCGGGTTCTCAGTTTTTCTGGTTTAAGTTTAGTTTTAGTTTTCTTTCGCCCCTAGTTTTTCTTTTTCTTTTTAAGTTATAATATAATAGTAAATAATACACTGTTCATCTAAAAGATTTAAAAAGAGTCTTTACAAAAATAACAATGTGATTAACAAAAAGAGAACGACAATATAAAAAATCATTATAGATATAATTTTAACATTTTCATAATGATTCTTGTCACCTTCATTGTTAGACTTGCTTTTTTATAAAGATGTCGTCACTCACGTGAATTGGACTAGGTTTGTATTAAGTAGCTCACGCAGGGACTACTTATGTTTAATTGGCAAACTAGTGATGTAAAGGGTCCTATAAATACCCCACATGTCTCTCCATGTGGGGTGTGGATACTTGTGTATTTTTCATTTGTTTTCTTTTAATAAAAGATAATCATTCCCAGTCACTCCACCCTCTCACTACCTTTCTCTCTCTAAGATGAAGTTCTTCATCTTCCACAGCCAACCAAGGCCGCCTGAACCACGAAATACATGAATCTTGGTCTCTATAATTGGTATCAAGAGCTAACCAGGGGAGATTCTTGGTGAGTTTACTGATTTTTGTGGTTCGATTCAAGTTTTAGGCTGTTTTTTATCTTCTTTTTTAGGCATCGGAAATTTTTTTTTCCGGTCATCGGAATTTATTTCCGTTTCATACGATAAAAACAGACCCATTACTGGTCTTATGTATCTTTAATCCGTGAAATGTGGTCCGATTTGATCGATATATGGTGGAGTTTTATGCTCGAAATGGGTTTTAGGATCAGATTTGGGTTGCAAAAAGATGGTCGGAAAAGTTGGTCGGAATTTATGGCCGGAAAAGTGGACCTCAATTATTGGACTCAATTATTGGTGGAATTTTGAGAAAAAGTCAACTCTCTCTCGCAATTGTTGATTTTCTCGCAATTGGTGAATTTTTCGCAATTCTGGGCCTCTCGCATTCTTGTATAAGAATTGCGATGAAATGAATTTTCTCGCAATTGAGGAGTCTCTCGCAATTGCTGATTTTCTCGCAATTGAGGGGTCTCTCGCAATTGCTGGTTTTCTCGCAATTGAGGAGTCTTTCGCAATTGGCGATTTTCTCGCAATTCAAGAGTTTCTCGCAATTGCAGCTTCTTTCGCAATTGTGGAGTTTTTTCGCAATTCTATTCCATTGAAATTGAGAAATATGTCCGCTTATAATCCTTTCCACTTTGATACCCTTCTACTTAGAATCCCTTCAACAACAAAAAAAAAAAAAAAAAAAAAAAAAAAAAAAAAAAAAAAAGTTTTTTGGCGGGAAAATGCGAGTAAAATTTAATTTTTTCAGGTGATTAAACGTTCAATTTTTACGCGAGATTCAAATTTTGGTATAATAGTCAAAATTTTGACCCAAAATTCAAATTTTTTGGTCAAAATTCGAATTTTTTAGGTGAAAATTGACGTCAAAATCTGTTACACTCAAATTTTTCCAGGATCATTATTATTGCATTTCCTAGTGTATTTCATATTAAAAAAAAAAAAAAAAAAAAAAAAAAAAAAAAAAAAAAAAAAAAAAAAAAGGATATAGGGATACCATCACAACAATCACGGGGATACATCGTTCACGGCTAAAACTCTTATGGTTAAGAAAATGACTACGGGAGAAGAATGGTATTATTGAATTGATTTTGAAGTAACATTTTTCGTGCGTGTGTATTTATTTATCTCAAAGTCTAGAGGTTGGTTGGATGCATGACTTTTTGAGATACTTGTTTGGGCTCTCATGGGTGTAGTGATTAAGTCTTGGATTATCTAGTTTTCATAGGTGAAGGGGAGGATGGACGACGACCTAGTTAACTAACAATCAAACTGAGCTAGTGTACTCAGTGTTACACAAAGATGTGGATAATTCAAGTGAGGTTCATATACAATTAAGGAAGGTTGGATGGGTATATGAAACGACCTATGCTTTAAGGAGTTAAGTTGTAGTGCTCAGTATAGGTTCTTAGTCACATTATCGTACAAGATTAAGTCACATTTGAGGGGGGATGTTTACTTCGTTTTCAAATTGGTCATATCTGATTGTCTCCACATGTGGTTATTTATTTAAAGCCGGTGAACTTTGAGGTTGGTTTGAGAGAAGGTTTGAGAGTATTTGTTCAACATATTCTCACGAGCAGTTATGGCATTTCAATTGCATCCAGTAAAAGGTAATCAAAGGCGTGTACACTAATGTATGATGATTTCGATAACTCGCAATCATCAGGAGGGAGAAGTACGGCTTATTACCAACATTGGATGCAAATACTTTGTGAGATATGTTGATGCTCCCAAACGACAACCATTGTACTACAGTCTCCGCTGCGTGTTAGAAGACTAAAGAGAGTTGTCGTTTCAGGAGGGAGCAGAAAAGAATAAAGGGCTCACTAGTTAGGAGGGAGTAATAACCTAACTAGTACATTACAGTTGAAGTTCAGAGCTACAAGGATGTGTGCCGTCAACACCAAAGATCGAAGCTGCGATCTTTTGGAATAGAGAACTTGAAGTCTGCCTCAGGATCTAGACTACAGAGACTCTACACTTCAGCAAAAGTTTATTCTTGTAATTTACTTTGTATTGTTTATAGGTCTCATTGTAACCATTCACTTGTGACGACATCTTGGAGGGAGATTGTTAGACTTGCTTTTTTATAAAGATGTCGTCACTCACGTGAATTGGACTAGGTTTGTATTAAGTAGCTCACGCAGGGACTACTTATGTTTAATTGGCAAACTAGTGATGTAAAGGGTCCTATAAATACCCCACATGTCTCTCCATGTGGGGTGTGGATACTTGTGTATTTTTCATTTGTTTTCTTTTAATAAAAGATAATCATTCCCAGTCACTCCACCCTCTCACTACCTTTCTCTCTCTAAGATGAAGTTCTTCATCTTCCACAGCCAACCAAGGCCGCCTGAACCACGAAATACATGAATCTTGGTCTCTATATTCATAAACATTTTATGTGTGATCATCGGCTTTAAGGGTCATAACATGTGTCTTTCTTTTCTCCTTCTCAATTCAGAGCCATTTATCTCTTTTTCTTCTCCACTTTCACAACTTAATCAAATCTTTACCCAACTTTAGTTTAAAAAATCATTCAAAATAACAAATTAGATTTTGATGTCTGTGCAATTTCCATCATATATTTCTTCAATCGCTACAAATTAGAACCTATTTCAAGAAATCGAATTTCATCATTATTGTGGTCTCATTCAATTTGAGGTAAAACGAGATTACTATAACAAATATTGGTCAACAAACCGTAAATTAACATTAATTATTCATCTTTTTTATTTTGCTTTTTCTAATTTGTGTCATGGTGGTACACAATTAGAACCATTCAATGAACATAAGTTACCATGTTTAAATGTCTCTTGATGTTAATAATTTCCTAATTTTCTTTCATTTACCATGTTTAATATAATTCTATACAAAAATTAGTATAATTTAAGAAACTATTATGTTCAATAAATACATATAAACATATGCCAGTTTGGTCTTAGAAATTCCCTTTTTATTTTTCTAAATTTTTTCTCAAAAAAATTCAAAGTAATCATGTGTTCATGAAAACACCCATAAGATGTTCGATTATATGTCTCAATGAAATAATTTTGTGATTTTACTGTTTAAAAGGTGTTCATTCGAATAAAATATTTTAGTAATTTATAAAAGCTTCAATATTTGTTGAATAAAATCAAAATTATTATGAACACACTTTGAATTTGCAATTGTTCATCAATGAAATTCAGCAACGAAGTTGTTTATGAAAATAAATGGAGGAAACAAAATTTTTCATCAAGTAAATATTTCCTCAAAGAATATTTAACAAGGACATTGTTCATAAAAGATTGATAAGGAAACAAAATTGTTCATCAAGTAAATCATTAAGTAATTGTTCATAAAAAAACAAAAATGTCATGTTCATCAAATAATACAAAAATGTGTGTTACGTAAGTTCAACAGTTTTTCTAATGTTCATTAACACGTTTTAATCAATACAATACTTTGACCAATATACTGCCGTGATATTTAACAATGAAGTTATTCATCATGATATTTAACAATGAAGTTACTCATCAAATAATGATGAGAAAACAAAATTGTTGATCATGTAATTGTTCATCAAAATTACCGTCCTCTCTTTGGGTTAAAGTTCTTAAATCGATTCTTGGTGATGAAGCGGGTCTCGATTTAAAAGGCTTTCAAACAAAGGGTTTATGGGCTCGCATTGTTGGTTCGATATATCATCTTCATTCAAGTGGTTACATTCCTCTAAGTTCTTTTCGTTTTAATGTTGGAGATGGGTCCTCGATTCACCAGCTGCTTACAACTTGCTGACCCAACCAGTAGTCCCGTACTTACTATATTAAATTGAGTAGGTGTTGGAGCATATGATTGTGGTCTCTACCAACCAATTTCACTCGCGCCCATGATTTTCCAGCCCTCCAATTTTTTTTTTTACATTTCACCCAATGTACAACACATAAATAACACAATTTACAACACATACATGCGAATGTATAACGGGTTGCTCACCGGGTAAAATACCCGCCCCCAACCCTCCCAAGACGGAACGGTGTTACCGTCGACTTGAAGAGCCCTTTGGGCAGCCCGTTCATGCACTCCGAGTAAAATACCCGCCCCCCTAAGTTAACTAGTTTTACACCTCGTTCACGATTTTCTAATGTTTAGATTGTTTACAAATTTATACTAAATGTTTAATACTTATATAGTTATGATACTCGTGCACGTACGACCTATTATATATATATATATATGTGTTAATATATATATATATTATATATATATATATATATATATATATATATATATATATATATATATATATATTATATATATATATATATATTATATATATATATATTATGTGTTAATATCGATTAATATTTTGTATAGACTTTTGTTGCACGAATAAGTTGACTTTATTATTTGTTATGGTGTTTAAGTTGATCTTGTTTAAATATAACTATTGATATCATGTTCTACACATTATGTGTGTTTAGTAACACATAATGACCTTTGAAAAAACATGTGCCTTTGTTATATGTACAATTTTATCGATTTACTTTTCATCTCACAGTAATCCTTAAGGTCGTGCCTTCATATTGATATTTATATTCCTATTAATAATAATTTAAGCCACATTAAATTTTTAAACCCGTGCGCGGATTAAACTTAAAAAAATGAATAACATGAGCCATTATTGAATGTGGATAGTTAAAAATTAAAAATAAATAAAATAAAACCTGGGTATCCATACTTAATCTCATAAAAATGAGAGTTGTTCGTGCATTTATAATCTCGTATATTCATTTTTATATCACAATAACTTGTACTTTCTTTTTTATATTTATAATTTTGTGCAAATATATTAATTTAATATATGCAGTTAATAATATTTATAAATAACAACAACATATATGTTGTATTTACTTATAAAATATATAGCATAGGGAGTAAAAAGTTAAGAAATATTTACTAAATTTATAAAGTTATTAAAAACATAAAAACTGATAAGTATATATAAATACATACAATTTATATTAAATTTATCAACTAAAGTTTTATTAATTACCCTTTTATTTTAAATTCTTTTGAAAATAAAAATAAATAACACGTGTATTTTATACATATTTATTTTGTTTGATGTAATTTAGATTAGTTTGATCAAATTGAAGTTAATTTTGACTTTTATTGGCTAATAAAAATGTTTAATTTTGCCACGTTTGTAAAATGATGTCCTTTCGTTTGTCCATTTGAATTTTTCAAAATTATTCATTTACTTTTTGAGGATCTTTTATAAGAAGATGAGAGCCACTAAATTATACTAGTATAAGAGAGAGTCAATAAATTATATACGTAGTAATAGTATGGGCCTGCAATCTAGATTCAATCCAAACAAATCCACTCAACGGCTCAAGGCAGATTTGGACCTAGGTGAATTAATGAAACTTAATAACCAATTTAATATTAAAGGCCCAGCAAACAACATAAGTTGGTATCGAACCAAGGCGGCAAGATTTGCATTAAAAACATGTGTTGTCAACCATCCCAACTTGCCATACGCTCTTACACAGCGACGATGATTAGCATGTGCAAGTGGGACAGCCGCACAGGGCCACCATTTGTGAGGGGCCTCCAATTTAGTAATGTCCATTAGTATTTATACATGTCTAACTTAGTATTTATACATGTCTAACTTAACTTTTTATAAACTTTTTTATATATTATATGAAGAGGCATCCGATTCAGTATATGTCCATTAGTATTTATACTTATTTATACTTGTTTAAGTATATTATGTTTTGAATTTTTCATTATAATTAAGATTTCCGTGATTTATGGGGCCTCATTTGTAATTTCGCACCGGACCACCCCAAATCAATAGGACGGCCCTGCCCTTACATAGGAGCAACATTGGAATATATGCACCTAAAGATCATTAATATAACAGGTAATTTATAGGAATACAAATGCATTGAACAGTCGTAACTAAAAGCTCTAAAACAGTTGGTAGTATGATGTCAAACTGAATCATATAACATCAAATTCAAAATTATTGCAATAACACGTTAGAAATCAATTAAAAATTAAAAGTTAAAGATAGAAAATAGGTGAAAAGAGAAACTAAAAGAAAAAAAAAAAAAAAAAAAAAAAAAAAAGGTGTACTTGGATTGAAGAAATTAAGTTAGAATTGAATTTAGCTGTTAGTTTTACCAAACACACCCTTTATCGTTCCTAAAACCGTTTCAAAATTTGGCTTTGACTTTCAACGCAAGTTTTTGACAAAAACAAATGAACCAAAGTATTCAAAATCGGTATCCTACTTAGGATCGATTTCGTCTTTGCAAAATCGAGATCGTAAGATCGGATCGGGATCTTAAGATCCTACTATAATGTCATTTTGTTAATAGTTTTTGTAATATTATACAAATCTATAAATTAATATATATCATAAACACAAATTATGTAAATACTTCATATAAATGTTGTCTTAAATTATGATTATGAAATTTTTAAGAATATTAACATGTTTTGTTTTTTTTTTTTTTTTTTTTTTTTTTTTTTTTTTTTTTTTTAATTCTACAAAATACATTCCATAATTTTTTTAGTTTTTTTAGTTTGTGGTTCGAGAAAAGTAAGATCGGATCGTATTAGATCTCAAGATCCTATGGTAAATATCGGGATCCTGACAACCATGATAAGATCTTAAGCTTTTAAATATCCTTTGTAAGATCCGGATCGTTTTTGCTTTGCAGTATCGTAAAATCTCAAGATCCTATGGTAAATATCGGGATCCTGACAACCATGAAATGAACTATAACATTAGACGTCGCTAAAAGTAAAAAATATTATTTTATAATTATGATTAAGAGATGAAATAAATAAATAAATGTTAAAACCTATTTATATTAACGTGAATTATGTTGAAACAATTTGAATTATGTTGAAGCGATATGACTTATGTTGACACTATTTATGTTAATCCACTCAAGGGCTCAAGGCAGATTTGGACCTAGGTGAATTAATGAAACTTAATAACCAATTTAATATTAGGGTTTTTCTAACTTATGTCATAGTGGCACAAGCTTAGAAGTGTTTAATGAAGACAAATATTTCTTTAAATAACTTAATTTCTATATAGAACACTGATAATTTTGGTAGACATCATAAATTTAAAAAATTATTAATATCAAAGAACATGAGAACATGATAATGTGAGTTCATTTAATGCCTCTTAACCTCTACCACCATGACACAAGTTAGAATTTCCCTTAATATTAAAGGCCCAGCAAACAACTTAAGTTGGTATCGAGCCGAAGCGGCAAGATTTGCTTTAAAAACATGTGTTGTCAACCATCCCAACTGGCCATACGCTCTTGCACAGTGCCATGATTAGCATGTGCTAGTGGGACAGCCGCACAGGACCACCATTTATGAGGGGCCTCCAATTTAGTAATGACCATTAGTATTTATACATGTCTAACTTGACTTTTTATAACCTTTTTTATATATTATATGAGAAGGCATCCGATTTAGTATATGTCCATTAATATTTATACTTGTTTAAGTATATTATGTTTTGAATTTTCCATTATAATTAAGATTTCCGAGATTTACGGGGCCTCATTCGTAATTTCGCACCGGGCCACCCCAAATCAATGAGACGGCCCTGCCCTTACATACGTGCAACATTGGAATATATGCACCTAAAGATCATTAATATAACAAATAATTTATAGGAATACAAATACATTGAACAGTTGTAACAAAAAGCTCTAAAACAGTTGGTAGTATGATGTCAAACTGAATCATATAACATCAAATTCAAAATTATTGCAATAACACGTTAGAAATCAATTAAAAATTAAAAGTTAAAGATAGAAAATAGGTGAAAAGAGAAACTAAAACTCTAAAAGAAGAAGAAAAAAAGGTACTTGGATTGAAGAAATTAAGTTAGAATTGAATTTAGCTGTATTTCAATCGCAATCTATTTTCTAATCATTCTTGTGAATGATAACAATTTACGTATAAGCCAGTCGAAATTATGCACATCTATACTACGCATAAGTAAACAACACATTTGATTAGAATTTTACAGTATGAGTAATATTGTTAGACGGAATACTCTTACTCACATACAATCTGTTAAATCTTTAAATACTTAATTGCAATTTAATGCACTAACTTTATCCACTTTAACTTACTCCACACTCATCTGTACACACACAAAATTACCGTTACTATACAATATCACCGTTATACACTAGTAACGATCTCCTAAAACTCTAAATGGACTATAACGTATTGGTCTATCTAGTATTTTAACTAAATGAATAAATAATTTCTTGGCACAAATCCAGCCATGCTCCCTTGTACTAAACTAGACTTCCTTCCATGATCAATATGTTTACCCACAAAACTGACAACTTTCCAATCAATTAGTCCACTTGTATCATTTATCTCACAAATGACTAAAGGGAGTGAGGCTACCCAACTAAGGGGCGACTCGCGACACGTGGCGCTGAGTCAGCAAGTTGGGTAGCCTCAAAAAAAAGGGGGAGTGGGGCTACCCAGGAGGGTGGGGCGACTCGCGACACGTGGCACTTGTAATGATTGGTTTTTTTTTTTTTGTTTTTTCAACTTTTTTTTTTTTTTTTTTTTTTTTTTTTTTTTTTTTTTCATATTATATAAATAATAACTAAAATTACATATTATATAAAAATAACAATATCACATAAATAATAATCCTAAAACATAAATATTACTTAAAAATTAATACAAACATAAATATTGTTCATAAAACATAAATAATAATCCTAAAACATAAATATTACTTAAAAATTAATAAACTACGCATCGCGATATTTTTGAATAATTTCTTGTTTCGCTTTTTCCATGATTGATCTTTCGGGTTCCGGAAGATCACTGTAGTCAGTGGTCATCACTTTCAACTCGGCAAGCTTTATTTTACTTTCCTTTGCCTTCAACTTTCTATCCCCATACTCCAATCTTTTTGCAGTGAGATCCATCAACCCTCTCAATTGACCCGAAATATCGTCCAAAGTATTATCCAACTTCCCCTTTCCCTTGCCCGAAGAACCCCCACACTTGAACTCGATTTCCTAGTCGTGTCTCTTCCAACCGGGCGTTCCCGAAACTCCGGCTCCTCATCCTCGTCCAATGAGTTAAGATCTAAATTCACACGAGCATCCGAATCTTGACTTTGATAATCGCCGGATGATGACGTTTTCGTTCTTTTCTTAGTTGGTTCTCCCCGACTTTTTCTTGCGTCTGATGAATCGGTAACGTAATGAAACTTTGAACTATATCTTAACTTATCCCACACCTCCACAAATCCAAAAGCTTTTCCCCAAGTCCCCTGGTACTCGGCGAGGGCCTTTTTAACCACGTCGGCGTCATTCGCACCACTTTGATGGTTGTTCGCATTTGTGAGCCGAGTATAGATCTCGTTGAAATGTTGGATTTGTGGGCGCATTTTCCTCCACTTGGCACTCACCCCGTCCGGCTCACGATATCCGATCTCCTCACCCATGAGCTTCAAAAAAATCTTCGTTATTCGGGTCCAATATGTTCTCTCCTTTTGATAATTAGCTACAAAAATAAAACAACATTTCATATGTATATAAATATCCGTAAATGTATATATAAATTTATAAAAAGACACGCAAAATTTAATACCTTCTAGTGGGTCCTCGGTAACCTCCAACCAAGCTTTGCATAGGCACATCTCCTCCTCTTTTTGCCACGGAATAGCCGTGGTTCTCAACCTCGGTTCGTCGGCGGGTTTCCGTTTGTGTTGTCTTTTTTGTCTACTAGATACCTATTGTGAGAAATTTTTTGCAAAGAGCTAGTATCTTATTGGACAATCAAGAATTTTATCTTATGGTGGCTGGTTAACATTACTCAGATTCATTCCTGGAAGTCTTGTTACATACTGTACTAATTTGTCTTTAAACATCCACATAAAATTGTAAGCTACCTAGAAGCCTTGAGGAGTTGGTTTTTAGTGTGGCATCACGGAGGGGAGGAAGCTCACTTAGATTTCTTAGTAAAATGTTCTCTTTGCGGAGGTCTCGGCATTGGTACCTTTAACGCTACCAATACTGCATTGTTATCTAAATAGTACTAGTAGTCTAGTAGAGTTTTCAAGTTGAACAACCAAGATCTTTGGTGTGGTATTGTCAAATTGATCCATGGACACAATTGTGGTATACATCAAACATTGGACCTTAAGAGACGAATAAGATATTCTCTCAAAACATCTATAAATCTAATGCCAATGTTTAAAACCAATATTGTTGATGGTAAAGACACTTCTTTTTGTAGTGAAAATTGGTTGGGAGACGAGACTCTAGCATCCAAAGCTAGAATTTTTATCAAGTGAGTTCAAAATTGAGATTGGTTACGTTTGTATACACTATAAATATAAATGGGTTAGAAGCTAAATTTATACCTACATTATATTAAAATTTCACTAACATTTTTCTGGAAAACTATTACTCGGCTATGTTTAGCTCAGCCCAAAATCCAAGATTGATTTGGTGATATGATATAACATCGGTCTATTTGGGCTTGGTGGAGTCTTATAAGGCTAGCCGGCTAGGCCTTGAAGCTTAGAATTTGATTATGAGCTGAACCATCTTGTAAGAAACATGGTTCTTTTAGGGATAACATTGCAATATTACTACAATCTCAACTTTGTTAAATTCAGTGTAAGACGGAACAAGATGCTCCTGAAGGTTAATATAACGTTGTGGTGAATGACTAAAAAACGTCTTGATACACTGCCTAGTCTAGACATTCGGGGCATAGATCTAGACTCCAATCAATGCCTGTTTGCAATGATATGATGACCATGAAAACGACATTTTTATTCCAAAGTTGATCAGTAGTCAAGCAAGTCCATAGTAAAACTGTTTGAATACACCGGTAAACATTGCACACTCGACTCAACTAAACGTGGACTGTAGAAAACTTTTACGTGTTGTCATCCAAAGCGTCTCTTAGGTTTTATTGTGCTACATAAACAGCGTTACGTACATTTGTGAAGACGTCATTTGTTTTTATCATTAGTGTGGATTTCAAGTCTGAACGAAAAGGTCAATCTCACTATATTTAATTGATTCGTAATAAAAGTTGTATCAATGTAACGCAATCGTGTCGCCATTCGACTTATTTGTTTATTGAAGTAAGCTACCAAGTTTGTCGTGTATCTAGTTGACATTTTTGAAACACAACTTGAAGTGTCTTTATATGTCAATGTCAAGTGGAGTAATACTTTTGGTCATTTATTTTGCCCTATCTGTGTTAAGGTTATTATTTTGTATTCGGTTTCTTGGATTTTAGGAACGGAAAATATACATACGAATTTATTTATTTGATTATTTCATAGATCTTTTGGTTTACCTGTTCAAAATTAGCAGAAGAAAGAGTCACACCCTATTTGGGTTCATCTTTTTACATAGTAAAAACAAGCTATGAGTAAGAAAATTAAATAAAAGGGTACCATATCCTCTGACGGGCTGAAGGGCCTCGTCGAACCTTCTTAGAATATGTGAGGCAAATATTGTAACACTACTTAATGAGACATGCGAACATGAGTTGAACCCATAACCTTCGTCTTATGTTGCATGTCTCTCGCCGTTAGGCTACAACCGCGGAGACACCAGTAGGAGAGTATGATCATATATCAGGGACAGAGCATGAACAATATTTTTGGAGGGGCCGAAATACAATAATTTAATTTTGAAAGGGTCAAACTTTTAGTTGTCTTTTATTTACATTATTTTTGCATGTAAAATACACACAATTATACATAGTGGTCCTAAATTTGGGGGGCCACAACCCCCTCTTACCCCTTAAAAGATCCGTCTTGCACGCTTCTTTGGCAAACTGATCATACGTTTATCACCAACCATATTAGAACTTGCAACCACTTAAGCACACGCAAGCTATTCATTTTCACGTACCCGCAAAAACTTAAGCTGTGTATACTAATGGGATTTAAACCACAACTGCGTCATAATATTATTCTCACCCGGACACCACAAAACAAAAGGCTCATTATCTATCAAAAAGCTTGTGTATCGATGATATCCCTTGTTGTCTGAGAAGTTTCTTAACCAAATGGTTATGTGTTCAAGTCCTGCTTAGGACATATGAGATGGTTGTGGTGTATAAATTGTGAGATAGTTAGTTGTCGTTTTTGGAAATAAAAAAAAAAAAAAAAAAAAAAAAAAAAAAAGATCCATTATCTAATTACCATAGACTTGGTTGTATTTTACGACAAGCTTTTTGAAGCATTTAGGATCACCTAGCATCCACTTTTTAGCTTTAAAATATAAATAACTTATAGATTTTGTTTAATTGCTCCCGTTGAAAACACTAAAATAAGAAGAGCATTTATATCACTTCACACTTATAATCAGTGGCGGATCCAGGAATTCGAAATAGGGTATGCACTATCGATCTTTAGGAGAGTTAATGATACATCTTACTTTTTCGGTTATGTTCGGGTTAGGTTTTCCGGGTCGGATTTTTCGGGATTTAAATTAGACACGATTTTTACTTTTATGTATCCAAGTTATTAAAGTTGTTTTGGTTTGTAATGTTCGGTATATGTGAGCCACTATTCGAGAGTTAGATTAAACGTGATTTTTAAAAGAACAAATCACATGTATTTTTCAAAGCGTAAATATCAGTACTAAATAAATTCGAAAAAGAGTTTGCCGAAAGTATATCACTGAAAGATAATAAATTACTCGTCACAGTAATGTACTTTCTGTCGCTTAATGTCGCTTAACATAAGACATAACCTAACGAAACAATAGTAAAAATAAAGCTAAAAAATTAAGGCAACGTTAAAAATTATACATGCGTAGTCATTTTGAATGAATTGGGCCCTATGCCCCTATAGTTAGCTTAAAGTCCACAACCTTACATCACAACAATTGGGCCACACATAAGTTAAACTATTGACCATTTGACCTAAATCCTAATGACTCATATATGCCTTCTTCTTTAACTGCCGCCTGCCAACTCTGCAACTTTAAAACCTCCATTGTTATTTCTCAAATTGCTTTGCATCTTTAGATTTTATTTTCATTTGTTTTAGCTGAGATTAAAAAGGGCATGCACTTAGATTTTACAAGGTATGCACTCTATGTAAAATAACCAAGTAAAAGCACAAAATTCATATTTTTAACACTAAGCCATGAATTCACAGGGTATGCAAGTGCATACCCTGTCTAACATGTAGATCCGCCCCTGCTTATAATTACATATTCAACTACGTTGCTCAACGTTTTTATAAATAAACACTTACCGCTAACAAGTGTAACTAACTGCTACCGTTAATAGCTGCCACTTACAACGATGTTAGTTATGTACTTATGTCAAACATGATCCGGCGGTCTAACAAGGTAACAGAATACAACTAAAGTATGAGATTTTAACCCACATTTTTAACACATATTTACAACTTTGGTATTTTATTATTGAGTCGTTATCGTTGTGATTTGAGATTTAGATTCGTATTGAATAATAGATCCTGTCTGTCTAGGTGGCACATTTCAATTACGAGGTCATGTAAAAGCCTCATGCAAGCAGCCCTTGGTGGCTCCGAAAAGCCGTTTTGTCGCCATGTCATCTTTTCCAGTTGTCCCACGTGGCATCAATATCTTGCATTTTTCTCCCGGGTGCGTTTGGTATCCGATGGGAATGAGAGAATCATAGTGGTAATGATTCTAAGTGTTTGTTTAAGGTGTTGTCCATACACTACAAGAAATGGAAGAACGGGCGACGCAGTCAACGCCGACGACATAATGTCGTCGGCATCATCCACTAAACGACAAAAACAAACTTGACCGAGCCAAGGGTGCGTTGAATTTTTGTGATGATAAAATACCGACGACACGTCGTCGGTATTATATGACAATGTTTGACTTTTTCAAAACCTGGTGAAAACTTGGGCGGGAGTTTGACCCGCCAATATTATATCGACGACATGTCGTCGGCACAATATAAACCCAAAAATAATTGTGATTAGCGATTGTTTAAGATTTATATTGCCGTTACTGTTATTATACCGACGACATGTCGCCGGTATTTATGTTGGTCAAAATTTTGATTTTCCCCGCGTGTGAGTAATAGCGAATAATTGGGCGGGGTTTTTTCCCGCCTTTATTACGCTGACGACATGTCGACGGTATTATATTCTCAAGCACATTATATACACTCTTATCCTCAAAACCACTCAACCTCACAACCTCTTGTCTTCACACCAATCTCAGGTTTTCTTATCCTCAAAACCAATCAACCTCACAACATCTTATCTTCACACCAATTTCAAAACCTGAGATGCAGCGATATAATCCTTTTATGTGTAATTGTGGAACATAAAATATAAAAAAAAAAGAAAATCACATCAAAAAGATACATTTGGATTGGAATATTATGCATGTCCTCTTTCGAAGGTGAAAAATTATACATTTCTTATTTATGTAAATATACAAACAATCATATAATTACATTATTTATGTGACAGCCAAGAGAAAAAGATCATGGATGTGGCTATTTTAGGTGGAAGAGTGACTTTGATGAGCAGTTACGACTAACTTCTTCTGCTTCAACATCTCACGGTTCTGGATCTGCACCAACAGGGTGCTCAAACTGTAATGAAAAAGATCTTAGGATAAATATGCTGGAGGCACAAAAGCAGGTGCTAGAGACAAGAGTACGGATGCTAGAGGCAAGACTTGAAATGACAACGAATCCCGACGACCAGAACCACGCATGTCAGTCGGCTGCAATACTCCGTGAGCTGTTAGGTGACATGGACAATCTTCATATGTAATGTTGTTGTTGTTGTTGCTGTCGTTATTTTTGATGTCGTTATTGTTGTTGTTGTTGTTGGTCATAGAAGATTCTTAAAAAAAATCATAAATGGAGGAGGGACTATACGACATTCAATGGTGAAACCGATTATAGAGATCCTCCTAGAAAAGATACCAGGGCTGATATCTTGACTCAACTTGCGACATTGCCCACACGTGTGCCGGGGAAACATCCGGATTATGGGGGTGGGAAGATAAAACGTAATCATACAGTCGAGCTGAACTGGACTAAACGGTCTATCTTCTACGATCTTGAATATTGGTCTTTTCTTTCTCTACCACACAATTTAGATGTCATGCATATCTTGAACACCTTGTTAATGAATGACAAATCTAAAGACACCGCTAAGGCAAGACAAGATTTGCAAGCTCTGGGCATTCGACAGGAGTTGTGGCTCGGAAACAAACAAAACGGGAAGTGCTCGAAGCCTCATGCTAAGTACTCCTTCACACCCGATAAAAGAAAACTCTTCTGTCAATACATCAAAACAGTTAAACTACCAGATGGGTTCGGATCCAAGTTCAAGTCAAAAGTGACCAAAGATGATAACAGTATAACGGGCATGAAGTCTCATGACTGTCATATAATGATGCAACGGTTACTTCCTTATGGACTTCAGCAATACTTGGACGCACAGACTTATACACCATTGATCGAGCTTTGTTTCTTCTTTAAGCAAATTTGCGCCCGAATTTTGATGGTGAAAGACATGGTGAAAGCTAAAGACCAGTTGATCAATATTTTGTGCAGTCTCGAGCAAATATATCCTACTGCTTTTTTTGACATTATGATTCACTTGGTTATGCATTTACCTGAAGAGGCTATTGAAGGCGGGCCTGTTTCATTCCGGTGGATGTATCCATTTGAAAGATACATGAAGAAGCTTAAAAACTATGTCCGAAATAAAGCTAAGCCGGAGGGTTCAATAGCGGAGGGTTATGTTGCAGATGAAGCATTAACTTTCTGTTCTCGTTATTTTCGTGGTGTTGGGACAAAATTTAATCGTCCCGCTGCATCTCAGGACCGTCCTCGCCCAACAAGTGATTTCCAGGTGTTCCGATCACTATGTACCAATTCTGGTAAAGAGACATTGATTGGGTTAGGTCTCCAAGAAATGAAGAGAGTGATATGGTATGTACTTCACAACAGTCCTGAGATCGACACGTACATGGACGAGTTCGAGAGGTATGTGTTTATATTTTGAAATTTCTTTTTCCCAAGTTATCTTTTCGATTTATTCTAATATCATGAACATTTTCAAGGAATTTCCTGATATCGACATGCAACAAGAATTTCCGAGCTGGTTTGAGACGAAGGTAAACTTATTGTATGTATTTTCATGTATAAATAACGACTATTACTCATCTCCATCTATTCTTATCTTTTTTCATAGATCCGTAAACTTTACATAGCCGATGACCCAAGCTGTACTCCCGACTTATTCGCTTTGGCTTGTGGACCATCACCGACCCCAATCTCAGTCAACTCTTGCGTAGTTAACGGTGTAAGGTTTGTCGTACACAGCCGCGATATAAAACGTATAATTCAGAACAGCGGAATTTGTTCACCTGGTGAGAAGGAGGGAGAAATGTATAATGGTCAGCTAGAAGAAATTCTGGAGTTCGCATATTCCCAGTTCAAAGTTGTGTTGTTTCGAGTTAAGTGGTTCGACTTAAGCAACAGAAAACCGTAGAGTCCAACGTTTTACCACTAGAAACAACATGACACAAATTTTGGCATATAGCTATGCGTTCGAAGATCAACCTTACATTCTCGCAACACAAGCAAAACAAGTCTTCTACCTTGAAGATCCTGCCAGACGACCACTCCATTGGAAGGTCGTCCAAGAAGTAAATCACAACACAACCTGGGATGTCATCGTGGTAGAAGACGATGATGATGTGATACATGGCAACAACTCATCCGATCTCCAACTGTCTGCTAATTTGAATGATTTGGAACTTGAAACCTTAAATATCGATGGTGAATCAACGTTAGTTGAGGCACCACCACCAATCATTCCTGTTGATGACGACGATGATTTTATTGATGATGAAGACGACGATCCTTATGATTTAGCAGCTTCTGATAATGAAGTCGCAAACAATTCTGATGATGAACTAGAAGTTGCGACTAATGTTGTTTATGATAGTGATTGTGATTGTGCAGATTGATCTTAAAATGTAACTTGTAAAACGACACTTATTTTAATGAAATTGTTACGGATTGTTTAAAAGTGTATATTTATTTTGAATGTGTATGTATTTGAATGTGTGCATGCTTATGTTAATTTGTTCCCGAATTTCTATATGTTATTCAACTTGTACTTTTACAGATGGCAGCAGCAGTTACGCGCAGTCATGGTGGTGACGGTGCCGATGACCCACCACCTTCCCCTACCCGTCAGATTGAGAGCGGGTGCCGTGATGGTGGTAAGAATTTGTAGATTATATATATATGTATATATATACATATATAT